>PVIH01016737.1:0-44512 GCA_004025045.1 Sigmodon hispidus
TATCTTTATAGGCATTTCCTTCTTCAGGTTAGGGAAGTTTTCTTCTATGATTTTATTGAAAACATTATCTGTGCCTTTGAGCTGGTATTCTTCTCCTTCTTCTATTCCTATTATTCTCAAATTAGGTCTTTTCATGGTGTCCCAGATTTCCTGAACATTTTGAGTTATGGCTTTTTTAGCTTTACTATTTTCTTTGACTTATATATCTATTTGAGCAACTGAGTCTTCCACTTCAGAGATTCTATCTTCCATCTCTTGAACTCTGTTTGTTATGCTTGTATCTGTGGTTCCATCTTTTTTCTTCAGGTTTTCTATTTCCATCTTTGCCTCGTTTTGTGCCTTTTTTATTGCTTCCATTTCATCTTTTAGTTCCTGGCATGTTTCTTTCATAGATTTGTTCATCTCTTCCAATTTTTTGTTTGTATTTTCTTCTATTTCTTCAAGGCTTTTTTCATATCTTCTTTTAGTGCTTAGATGTTCATGAAAAAGGAATTTTTGGTGTTGTTTCCTTCTGTTTCCTCTTCATTGCTCAGTTCAGGTCTTGTATTTGTAAGATTGCCACTCTCTTCTGGAGTTACTATTTTGTCCTTTGTATTATTATGTAAATTTTTGCACTGACGTTTGCCTATTGCTTCAGTGGTTCACGATTAGATGGCTCCTGTTCAGTTGTGGGACTCGGGTTTGTGTGCCTCCTGTCACCTCTCTGGTCAGCGTCTGAGTCTGTTGTTCAGAGACCCCTGCAGTTGTTGTTTAGCTCAGTTCGAGGTAGTGGTGGATAGCCATACAAATTCCCTCAGCAGGAACTGTGGGTGTGGTGATGGGCAGAGTTTACCTGCCCCTGCTCCAGAGTGTGCTTGGACTCTACAGACAGCACTTGGTCTCCATGTAAGAAATATCATCAACCAAGACCAAGTAGGCTTCATTCCAGTAATGCAGGGAAGGTTCAACATGTGAAAAACCGTAAATGTCTTCAATCATTTAAACAAACTAAAGGGAAAAAAGTACATGGTTAAGTCTTTACATGCTGAAAAAGTCTTTGATAAAATCCAATACGCCATTATAATAAAAGCTTTGGAGGGTTCATGAATACAGGGAAAATATCTCAATATAATAAAGGCAATTTGCAAGAAGCCAACACCCAACATCAAACTTAGTGGAGAGAAACTCACAACAATCCCACTGAAATCAGGAACTTGACAAGGATGTCATCTCTCCTCTTATCTTTGCAATATTCATCTCAAAGTTTTAGCTAAAGCAGTAAGAAAAAAAGAGGTGATTAAGGGGATAAATTGGAAAAGAAGAAGTAAAACTATCTCTTTTTGCTGATGATATGATTGTATAAATAAGTGAAACACAAAATTCTACCAGGGAATTTCTAAGGTGGATGAACACCTTCAGCAATGTAGAAGGATACAGGATTAACTCAAATTAATCAGTAGCCCTTCTATACACTAATGATAGATGGATTGAAAAAGAAATGTGGGAAACACAAGCTTTTATAATAGTTGCAAATAGTATTAAATATCTTGGAGTAACTATAACCTAAGAAGTAACAGATCTATTTGACAAAAATTTTAAATCACTGAAGAAAGAAATTGAAGAGGATATCAGAAAATGGAAACCTCTCCCATGTTCCTGGATAGGTAGGATCATCATAGTAAAAATGACAATTCTACCTAAAGCAATCTACAGATTCAATGCACATCCCATAAAAATCCCAACACAATATTTTATGGACCTGAGAAGAACAATATTCTACTTCATATAGAATAAGAGAAAAGCCAGTATTGTCAAAACAAACATCATTCATAAAAAGAAACTCAGGAGGCATCACCATCCCTGACGTCAAGTTATACTATAGAGCTAGAGTAATAAAAACAGCCTGGTACTGGCATAAAAATAAACTTGTGGATCAAAGAAATCGAATTGAGGATCTGGTCATTAACCCACAAACCTATGAACAGCTGGTCTTTGACAAAGAAGCCCAAAATATTCAATGGAAGAAAGACAGTATCTTTAACAAATGATACTCCAGTAGCTGAATAGTAGTGTATAGAAAAATGAAATTAGATCCAAGCCTGCCACCCTGCAGAACAGTCAAATCCAAGTGGATCAAAGACCTCGACATAAACCCAGCCACACTAATCTTGATAGAAAAGAAAGTGGGAAATACCCTCCAACAAATTGGCACAGGTGACCACTTCCTTAATATAACAACAGTGGCAAAGACACTAAGAAGAACAATTCATAAATGGGAACTCATGATACTGATAAGCTTCTGCGAAGCCAAGGACACTGTCAATAGGACAAAAAGACAACCTACAGAATGGGTAAAGATTTTAACCAACCCTACAAGCGATTGAGGATTGATCTCTAAAATATATAAAGAACTCAAGAATCTAGAGGCCAAAACCATGAATAGCCCAATGAAAAAATGGGATTCAGAACTAAAAAGGTAATCTCAGCAAAAGAATTACCAATTTCTGAAGGACACTTCAAAAAGTGCTCAACATCTTTAGCCATCAGAGAAATAGAAATAAAGACATCTTTGAGATACCACCTGACACCTGTCAGATTGACTATGATAAAAGGCACAGATGACAGCCTATGTTGGAGAGGTTGTAGAACAATGGGAACACTTTTCCAGCCACTATGGAATGCAGTATGGCAGTTTCTCAGAAAACTGGGAATCAATCTCTCCAAGGATCCAGCAATACCTCTTCTTGGTGTATTCCCTGTAGATGCATATTCACACTCCAAAGGCATTAGCTCATCTATGTTCATAGCATCATTATTTGTAATAGCATGAACCTGGAAACAACCTAGATATCCTTCAACTTAAGAATGGTTTAACAAACTGTGGTGCATCTACACAATGGAGTACTACTCAGCAGTAAGAAAAAATGATATCCTAAAATTTGCAGGCAAATGGCTTATTTTGGAGAATATCCTCCTGAGCAAGGTATCACAAACTCAGAATGATAAGCAGGGGATGTACTCACTCATTAGTGGGCTCTAAACAAAACAAAAACAAAAACAATAACAAAAACAAAAAGCAGATCATTTCCAAGTTTCAAACCACAACCACTGAGTAGCTTGGGATCTGAAACACCTTGGACTGATACCTTGAATCCCACTCACTCTAGAAGAACACCTAATCCTGTCTTAATGTTGGGGAGAGGAAACTGTATCTGCCAGGAGTGAGGCTGAACTAAGCAATATTGGGACCTTGGAACTTCCTGCCTTTGCTGGGGAGGAGATGGTGAGATGTGGAGAAGAGAAATGACTGGAGGGTGTAGGAGGCAGAAGGGATCTTGAATAAGGATATACAAGGATAGAAAAAGTCACTTTATTCTTAATATAAAATAAATAAATAAAAAGATACAAATAAAAGGAATAATTTCTTGTGTCATATGAGACCACAGTGACCTAAAGTTATAATTCAACAACAAAAATCACAGAAAGTCTACCAACTCATGAAAACTGAACATCTCTATATTGGACCACTTCTAGGTAAGAAAAAAATTAAGAAAAAAAATCAAAAACTTCTGAGAATTTAATGAAAATGTATCCAGAACATACTCAAAGTTATGGCACAAAATGAAAGCAGTGTTTAGAGGAAAATTCATAGATTAGATTCCTCTATGAAAATCTAAGAGGTCCTGAAATGTTTTTTTCATTTTTTTAACTTACCTTTTCTTGGTATTCTTTCAAGAATTTGTTCATTTTTTTGAAATTTTTGCTCATATTTTCTTCTATTTCTTTATTGGAATTTTAAAATCATCTTTGAAGGCTTCAGTAATCTTCATAAAGGTGTTTTTGCTGTTGTTTCCTTCTGTTTCTTCTTTGTTGGTCTGTTCAGGTCTTGTAGTTGTAGAATCACCAGTCTTCTGATGTTGCCTTGATGCATTTTGTATTGTCATATGCATTCTTGCACTGGCATCTGCCCATGGCTTCAGTGGTTCATGATTAGACAGTTCCTAGTCAGTTGTGGCTAGAGGGGTTCTGTGTCTTCTATATGCTCTGAGCAAAGAGTCTGTTAGATCTCTGACTCCACTCTGGACAGGGGACACAGATCTGAGTTTCAAAAGCCTCAGCCCTTCTCTGATGATGTAGTTTACCCTGGAAGTGGGACACACCTGCACGAGTTCCCTTCCTATAGTGGTCACTGGAGGAGGCCCCTCACAGCAAAGTTCAGGGCCTGTCTGCTGCCAAGAGTCTGAGAACAGACACTTGGTTGTGACTCTGACCTCGGAGAGCAACTTTTTGTATGGACAGCCCAGGAGCTGGAATCTGCTCACCTCTGACTCCACACTGGACAGGAGTCTGAGTTTCCCAAACTTTCAGTTTGGACAGACTAGCTAATTGATAATGGAGACTGAAAGCCAGCAAATAAAAGGTAGCACAGAAAATCATGGCACAGTTGTCAGTTTAATTTTCTATCTCCCATACACAAAATATGGTAACATTTAATAGTCAAGCATTATTATTTTTCAACTGGCAAATATTTTTATTTGTTGAATATTGAAAATAAAAAGAGGCCTGTGAGTCTTAATTAAATAATGTAGAAATATAACCTGAAATGTGAAAATTGTATTAATCCTCAATCCCTTACTCAACACCAAATTTAGAAATCTGAGTTGGTATCAATTGCTATTTACAAGTGTACATGTGAAACAAAACCAAATAGGATATATGTATACTAAATATATATATCTGGAATCATATTCCTCGCTTCTACTTAGGTTGACAGCAGATAAATAACAAGAACTGGATTTCATGCATATGCACTATTGTTTGACGGTTGTAATCTGAAACTCATAGAAATTTAATCCCCAAATCATTATAATGGAATTTAATTTAACAATATTAATAAGTAAGGCTCTATGTAAGTAATTTGATTAGTATAGATCTTTCAGGATGAAAATCTTAAAACCAAATCTATATGTGTTCATAAGGGAAGTAAAGTAAAGTTACAAATGTTAGTTTTGCGTGTGAAAGCAAATATACACTATCAAGGCCACACACTAGAGTTTATTTAAGAAAGAATTTCCAGGTGGGTGCAGAAGAAGATGAGCAGGACAGAAGTCAGGAGACATCGAAAAAGGGCCAGAGCATGTGAACACAGTCTCTTTTAAGGGGGGACATGTATGGATATGTAGATATACTTCATAGGTCCAGGGCGGTGCTTCTGTACACAGTGCCTCCCACCTGAGCCGAGTTGGTTTAGCTATGTGGAATGCCACAAATCCTTACATATCACTGTTTTGTTTATTATAAAAAGAAAACCAGGTTTATGGGGGGTGAGAATGGACATAGTGGACATGGTTATCATGATCTCTGCATGGCTGCTTCCTGCTGACATGGAGCCGGAGATGTCTGCTGGATTCTTTAGTTCATCTTGCTTGTAGATCGAGGATTTGAGTCACAGGGCCATGAATTTTGTTTCCTAGAGCTCGGAAAAAATCATGAGTTAGTAAGATACCTTTGGAAAGTGATAATATAGTGCGTGGTGTACTCTGCTAATTCTGGAGATGGAAAAAGGTTTTTGGAGAGGGGGTAGGAAATGGTGTGTTTTACCTGCATTGACTTTGTTTCTTTTGGTCCTGGGGGGTATTTGTTTTACTTGTATTGACTTTGAAAATGGCTCTTGAAGCAGCAGCTGAGGAAGTGGGGAGGGTTGAGCCAAAATAACTTGGTGCCATTTGTTGACCTTCATCTTAGAAGCAGGCTGGAATGGAAAACTCAGATACAGGGAATTTTAGACAAATGATTTGTATTTGGTGGTCCACCTGGGAGACTAGAAGACTGGAAATGACAGGTTCAAGCTTATAGCAAGGTGACTAGAGCAGTTGGCAGTCTGAATTTAGGTGAAATGTTATTTGCTTTTTATTTTGACAATGAAGAGGCTAGAAAGAGAAGTGAGATCCCAAAGCTCTTGCCTCCAGGATTGAGAGTATATGGCTTTTAGTCCATCCCAGGGAGATGGACTGCCTTGATATTATTAGGGCCCCGTCTTTGCAATGAGGGTGGTCAGCTTAGGGAAGCCTTAGCTGCATTCGCTGCCCACGGCCAGACATTAGATTAGTTGGAAGAGACCCCTGTGTAATGTCTCCTGGCCACTCAGGGCTGGGGGGACACAAACTGAGACCACCATTTCCTTGATGGAGTCCTGGACAAGGCCTCAACTTGCCTCTATGAGGCTAAGCAAGAGCAAGGCAGTAGCTGGCCAGACAACTTTTGTCAGCAGGCTACATCTCTCCGGTGATATATTTTAAAAGTCAACTTTTGCCTGGAGTCTTCCTTAGGTCTCTTTTCAAGGTCTAGTATTAGCTCCAATGTCAGGTTAAAAAACAGATCATGTACTCAGTGATCTAGTATGAGCTGTACTTGTTTTTAAACTCGCTTTTTGTCTATACCGTAATTTGAATTTATCTGAGAAAATTTGCAAACTTTTATCGTCTTTTTTATGACAGTTGCTTTTTGTAGAGGGAAAACTGGATTTGTGTGGCCAGAAACAGAAGAACAGAAAGCCAGAAAGAAAAGTTTATTGTTGAGATATAAAAAGAAATAGGAAAACTTTTAAGAACAAAGAGATAGAAGAGGTTTAGAGCTGATGAAAAAAGAGAAAAGACAGAAGAAACTCTTTTTATTTGCCAATCGCTTGCAAAAGTGAGCCCGTGTAAAATATCAGGGTTGGTGAGCTGTTAGGTGGCTATTTTGTGTAATCTAAGGGGTAATTAAGCCATTTTGTAAAAAATAGATAAGCTTCTAAGTATCTAGATAAAGGCTAAATGGTATTAATGTCTCCACCCTGAACCTTAAGGGTTAAGATGGGGCAGCTGGCTGACATATTTCCCATTGTGGAAATCTAAGGGAGGTGCACATCCAGCTGCTTGGTCATCACCAAAGCACCACTGGGTCCACAGGGAAGTGGATCTATGCGAAAGGTCTGTCAACCTTTAGCATAGTCCACTGGACCATGTCCCAACCTGCACAGGCCTCAGAGTTCTCCTCAGCCCAAAGAGGGAGTGTCAGGAAATTACACTCATACAGAACATGATAATAAAAAGCCCTTCAGCTTTTCAGAACCATGCACCTGTGACCTGTGTGGCACCGCAGAAAGAAAAAACAAAACAAAACAAAACAAAACAAAACAAAAAAAAAAACACTCACAGAAGGCACTAGTGTAAATCCACTCATGGGACCATTTCCATGGACCTACTGTAGTAATGGAAAAAAGCCAGGAGTGAGTGTTTGGGAATGGGGCAAGCATTTACCAATTAAATCTGCTGGTGTGTGTTTGAATATTGCAGCCGCTGGGCAGGTAGAAGGTGTGACCTTGCAGTGAACTTCGGGATCAGGTTTTCCTAGCTTTTCTGCTCAGGAGGGAAGCCATCCAAGTCCACAGCACCAATGTTAGTTTTGTGTGAGAAAGCAAATATATACTATCAAGGCCACATACTAGAGTTTATTTAAGAGAGAATTCCCAGGAGGGTGCAGAAGCAGAGGAGTAGGACAGAAGTCAGGAGACAGAGAAAAAAGGCCGGAGTATGTGCGAGTGGTCTCTTTTAAGGCATGGAGCATGTACGGATATGGGTCCAGGGAGGTGCTTCTGTATGCAGTGCCACAGGGTTTATGCAGCCATGCCCAGGGGCATGCCTCCATACAAGGTGCATCCCACCTGAGCCTAGTTTGCTCTGCTATGTGAAATGCCAGGAATTCTTACAACAAACCCAGAAAGGCTATCAAGTTCCTGCCATGGTAAGTGAATGAATTACATCAGAGTCTCTTTTATATCATTCTAATTTCCAGTGTGCTAAACTATGAAATAAATATATTTCTTTTTTGCTATAAAGCAATTTCTTATGTATACTGAAGTAATCATAAAGAATAGACTAATAAAATATGATATAGTTTTTGTGAACTATCATCAAAATAACTTCTTTTTACACATTTTTAGAGTTTATATAGCCAAAACCAGACAGCAGGTTTTGTTTCTTTTGAAGTTGGCAGAAGTCTCTGTTCCACCAGCAATCCTCAAATAAACACACTGTGGCTTGTATTAATTACAGATGGTTGGCCAGTAACTAGACATGTTAGTAGCTAACTAATATTTAAATTAAACCATATGTTTATTTATGTCTTGCCAAGTAGCTTTCTATCTTTTCTCATTATGGCATGCCCATCTTATTTCATTTTGAATCTCTGGTGACTCCCCATACTCCCCCTTTTACTTCCTATAATTCTCCTAATCTGAATCGCCCACAAAAATTTTTCCACCCCAGAAATAGGTTAGCCAAATTTTTATTAACCAATGACAGTAATAAATATTGACATTATACTGAGGAATTATCCTATTTTTTTGTGTAACTAAAAAGGAAAATTTTAACCTTAATGTAATTAAAACTATATATAACAAAAGAATTATCAAGAATTATATACAGTTAGAATATCTAGTCCATTTGTTTTTGGCAAAATTAGAGACCGATCCTAACTTTGTAGGTCTAAAGTTTTATACCTAATTTACATTTTATCATAACTAAGACAAGTTTTAACTAAGACCCTAGAAGAGTAAAACGTTATCTAACAACAGAAACACGTTGCTGCTTGGAGAGCCACCCTCGGTTTTTCTGTACCATTTGGGAATCCAAGTTTTACCTAAAGGCCTGTTATGTATGATGAACATTTTTGAGAAACAGGGAATTTAAAAGACTATTCTACCTTGACATGGCAAAGCTTGGCAGTAACTTTCTTTTGCATACTGCTGGTAAAATTTGGACAGTATATGGTCCACAACTAAAGCAAAAGAAGGGTGTTTACTTACATTGCTCAAATTTTCTATAAATAATATAAACTCTTTAAACAGTTCGAAACACATTATGTTTTATTATGAAACATAATTAATGTCATATTCTGTCCTTGAAGTACTTGAAGATCATCTGTTTACCTAAATATATCTTCATGTAACCTTGAAAACATAGCTAACATGAATATAATTCTCAATATTATAAATGATTCAATTCATATTTCTAAAATATACATTACATTTTTAAATAAGCTGCACAAACATAATACTGCAAACAAGAATAAAAAATTTTGATACAGTATAACAAAATTAACTTTAAATTTGTATCAATATACAAAAATATATACCAATGTAAAATGTTTAACATTAGGAATTAATTTTTGATTTAAAATTACATTTAGCAATCTACTTTTTGTACTACTGTATCTAGATTCTCTATTTTTCTTTTCAGAATGATATCCATAAATATAATCTTCTCTCTTTATTTTTTTCCAGATCATTATCAATAATAATTTGTAACCAATGCCCCTTAAATAATAACAAATATTCATAATCTATCTTTTGGAAATATGGATGTCTTTTGCTAGACTATTTTCTGTTGTTTGAAGGTGCTGGTGGTATTTGGGAAAAGCTTAAGAAATTATTATTAGATCTTAGCTAACATAACTTCTGAAGATGAACCATGTCAGCTAGCAGTCATAAAACTCTTATAGATGATGGGTTCCCTGAACCATTCTTTTTTATTGTTTTCTCTACCCTTTATTTTGAAAATACTTAAACTTTTAAAGATATCACATATGACTGCATTAATAAAAGTATAGACTGTGTATTTTATACAAATCAGGCAAAGATTTTTTGTTTTCTCTTGTGCTTAAGAAGGTAGAGTATATATTATACATCTTGTAGTTTCAATAGATCTATATGTTTATGTTTGTAGTAAGGATTTAAGGGGGTCTTCTGCAATCAAACCCAGTTTTCTTTACCCTTGAGTGAATTCACAATCTTTTTGGGGGCGAACAACAGCATAACCTCTTCCACATATTAATACATTTCTTTACACACATTTTAAAATATATATATATATATATGGGTTAGTTTAATTTTTTGGCTTTTAGAACCCAAGTGTCAGAGAAGCTAGCATTGTTCATCAGGAGTAAAAAATTCAGACAACACAAAACCATACATTATCTAGACTCTTTTTTTTTATTTTTCATCTTAGTGTTCCTTTTCCCTTTTTATATTACTTTACTTCATTTTGAAGAACTTTTCTTTATTATTTTAAAAGTATATTTTTAAATGTATGGGTATATAACTTTTTTTTTATCTCCCGAGCCTATGCATATATTTTTCTTCAAGGTTACTTATTTTTAATTAAAATTGTTTCCATATTCACCACTGTTCCCCCTCCCTTCCTTACTCTCAGTCCTCTTCCAGCCTCCATCCACTCCCATCTTCCCATCATTTATTCTCTAGAGAGGGCAATAAATCCCAAGGTGACTAAATTCAGTCTCACATATCCAGCTGAGGTAGAACCAAGGCTTACCCCAAGTATCAAGCTAAGTAATGTGTTTTTCTATAGGTAATGGACTCTGAGAAGCTAGTTCATGCACCAGGAATAAACTCTACTCTAACTGAACGAGACTTCTCAAACTAGACATGTTGTTCGACTACCATCTACATTCAAAGGATTTGGTTTCATTCCATGAAAATTCCTCAGCTGTCATTTCAGAGTCAATGAACTCACAATAGCTCAGGTTTGCTTTGCTCTCTCTGTGAGTCTTCTCATCACCATCCTTATCTTTTTACTCATATAAACTCTCTTGCCTCCGTTCAGCTGGACTGGGAGCTCAACACAGTGCTTAACTTTGGATCTGTGCTTCCACCTCCATCAGTTGCTTAATGAAGTTTCTGTAATGGCAATTAGGGTGGTCATTCATTTGATTATATAGGAAGGACATCTTAGAAACCCTTTGCACTATTTCTTGGACTTCTAGTAAAAGTCATTTTATGACTTGTTGGATGTTTCCCTGTGACTAGGTTTCTTTTTAACCCCATAATGGCTCCCTCTATCAAGATACATATTTCTTTATTCTTTCTCTTTGTTCCTGCTTCCACTCAGCCATCCCATTTTTTTATTATGTTCCCATCTATCCTTTCTCCCTTCACCCTGTATGTTCCTGATTTACTTAGGAAATTTTCTCTATTTTTCTTTCAGGTGGTTTCACGGATGTCTCTGTTAAGTTGTTCTTGTTTCCTAGGTACTCATTGGTTGTGGATTGTAGCTTTGTTATCCTTTGCTTTATATTTAAGATCTAGATATGAGTGAAAACATACTATATCTATCTTTTTGTGCCTTTGTTACTTCATGCAGGATAATACTCTCAAGATCTATTCATTTGCCATTGATTTCAGGATGTAATGATTTTCTGCTGAGTGTCTGATAACTCAAAACACTAGCTGTCAAAAAACCCCAATTAACCCAATTTTAAAATTGAGGTTCATAGCCAAACAGAAAATTCTCAACGTAAGAATATCAAATGACTAAATGATACTTACAGAAGTGTTTACCATCCTTAGACATCAGAGAAATGAAAATTAAAGCAACTCTGAGATAATACCTTATACATGTCAGAATGGCTAAGATCAAAACATAGATGTTAGTCTATATTGCAGGGGATGGGGAACAAGGAGAATATTTCTCCATTTCTGTACAGCAACTTTGGAAATCTTACTTAGAAAACTGGAAATTAATCTAGTCAATGATCTAGCAATACTGCTCTTGGGCATATACCCAAAAGATTTACATTCTTACCCCAAAGGCAACAGTTCAACTATTTTCATAACAGCATTATTAGGAACAGTCAGAATATGAAAACAACCTAGATGCCTCTCAGCTGTAGAATGGATTTAAAAGTTGTGATACACTTACACAGTGGAGTACTACTCAGCAGAAAAAAAAAATCCTATGCATATTTTTAAACAAACTGTAATCCATTCAAAGGTCTCCCCCCAACTGAATCTGTCTTTATATCTTTACTGCATAGATGTAATCTTTTTTTCTGACCACATGAGCCTTTAAACTGGTTGAAACGTTTCTCTATTGCATCATTCATTAGAAACTGCAGGAACAGAATATATGGCTTCTTTCATGGTACACTGGGAGATCAAACCTAAAAGCTGTAGCCAGGACACATGTCCCGTACTGAGGTTTCCATTAAAGACATGAGACTAAAACTGTACTTTCAGGTCTATAAATCCATTTTTTTTTTGTTAGAGTTTATGTGGGAATTCCAGCCTCGTGTTGGAATGACATTCATTACAGGAAGTTCCTATCCTTTTAGAAACTACCAAGTAAACATACTGAGGCTAATACTAATAACAAATGATCAGCCAATAACTCAGACTTGTTACTAACACATGTTTGAATTAAACCATATATTTTAAATATGCTTTGCCACATGGCTTGTTACCATTTCTTTGTACATCCCTCTCATTTTGCTTTCTGTATGTCTGTGAGTGACTGTCTAGACTTTGTTCCTTCTTCTTTTCATAATTGTCTCCCAACCAATTTGTACCTGCCCAACTATAGGACAGTCAGATCTTTATAAACCAATGAGAGTAGTATATGTTTACAGTGTACAAATCAATTATTCCTCAGGATTGTGATGTCTCTTGACTTGACTTATATGCAGGTATATAGGTTGCTTTCTTCTTTATGTATTGCACCAATTCTTGATGGTATTTAAAAAACCTCAGAGCTAGATATTAGGAAAAAGCCAGAGAATATCAGAGAAAGAAAACAGACCTCTGTGAATTCTCAAACAGTCAACTTCTAATGATAAACAAAGTAAAAGCTATCTCAAGAGTCCTCTGCCTGTCTGGTTGTTTCTACAGAATGCCTGAATGTATGCCTACACTTGCCTTACATATCTTTTCTGTCCAGTTTTTTTCACTGTCATGTTCAATCCTGCATCATAATCCTAAAATTAAGATTAAAGGTGTGAGCTAACATTATTTTGTTGCTGGTGTTTTGGCATTGAACTCACAGAAACACAGAAAGATTTCTGTCTCTTGAGTGATAGGCTCAAAGGCTGAGGTCACTACTCAGTCATTCTCTTGTTTCAATTACAGATGTGATTTACCACTCTCTAATGCTAATGACTTGACTATTTCTAATATTCCAGTGTGTTTTTATTAAATATAAAATATATTAATATTGTTAAAACAAAAGTGAAAAAGGTTATAACTAACATGAGAAAAACTATGTACAATTAGTACAATAATTTTATATAATGTAAACAAACAATAAATTACATAAGTAATGTCCAGTCCATTAACAACTGACAAATTCAAAGAAAATTATCCAATTATTTATCCTATTTTGGTAAGGCTAAAGGATTGTACTTGATTTACTTTCTATCTAACTTATATTAATAACTGAAAACTATCTTTTGATATCTCTCAAACTTATACTCAAACTCATATCTCAAACTCATATCATAAGCTTCCTTTCTAAAGCTGTCACTATTAAACCATGATTATCTCATATTCAACTCCCTCAGAGATCCAAGAAGGAAATGTTATTATCCAGTAAACAGATCATGCAATCATGCAACTTCCAAAAAATGTAGAAAATAAAATAGCTGACTGTCTGCCTGTAAGTCATCCAAATTTCCTCTGCTGTATGGAAGTATCTACATTTTGCCTTCAGGTCTAGCATGTCTGACAGACTTCTCTGTGAAGCAGAATATATTAAAATTTTTCCTACATTGTCTTGGCAAGGTCATACAGTTCTTTTTTTTTTTTTTTGTCTATGTTGAAAATCATATTGTTAGCCGTCCAGGCGGGGGACTTTTTGCCCAATGACTAACTTTTTCCACAAAGATGGTTGAGTACATTAAAAGATTCCTTAATGCTCACCATCTTCTGTGAAGTAGATTGGTGCTGTCAAGAGTAGATGTCTCCTTCTCATAGAAATAATAGGAACCTATGTTATTAAAATATCTTAAAAGTATTTGTAGATTTCTGAAGTGTTTAAAAAATACCCATCCATCTACAATATATTTTATTGACCTTGAAATTTTCTTTCTGCTGTCTGGGGCAATGGTATCTTTAGGGGATTCTTTTTTATTATTATTATTTTTAAATCCTAAACAAAATAGCTTATTATCCAGACTATGCATAATGAGAAAATGTCTAATGTTCTGGCTAGAGTAATTTCTGAACCTGGTTTATCTCAGCTAGCCACCTTGAAATTGTCCTGAATAATTTGTAGTCCAAAGTTTTAGTTGGTATTTTCAGCCTAGTAGCTTTGTTATACTCTATGTAAAATCATCCTTATGGGACCCAATCTTCCTTTTGGATACTTCAAAGTTCACAATTAAGTATTGCCATGATTTCCAGCAGAAAACTAAGAAAAGAGATTAAATCCCATTACAATGTATAAAAAGCTAGATAAAGCATTTTTATAAAAATAATTAGTAGTCTATATGAATGAACATCAATATTATTGACAAATTTTTAAATGTATATGATCTTATAAATTTTGATATAAACATTTACTTAGCATACGATTAATAAAAATATAATCACTCCTTATTTTTAGTTACTATTTTGTCCCAATATCTGGTGGCACTTCTGATATGAGTAGGAGATTTTTTGTTTACTTTAACAGGCATGCTTGGGTTTAGAGAAGAAGAGAGCCACACTCCAACTCCAAAGCCAGCTTTAATTTATAATTCAACTGGAACTTCAACTCTTTACAAATAATGAGATATAGATGCTATGCAATAAGATTGTGCCCTGTGGAGTATATTGGTACCAGTGGGTCTAGTATTCTCTGGTTATAAATTCTTCTGTATAGCGTCCACTTCTGCTTTAGATGTCTAGTTCTCCAGGGTATTTTAGCTTCTTGAAGATGGGTATTTAATATAAAGACATAGAAGAAAACAAAAACTTGTGCCAAACGTTTGGTTTGCTTACAGCTTGAATAATTGTAACATGGCTGGTTGAGCCATCATTTCTAATTTTCATAAATTTTCTCTGATTCAAATTGAGTCTTTAATAATTTTGATAGTTTTCACAGCTTATGACTTTTGTTCACCTGCTTAAAAAAAAAAAAAAAAGCAAGAACTCTTCCCCCAATGAAGCATAAATTCTGGCTTCCATTCTGAAGTCAAAACATCTTTGAAGTAGACAGGCTGATTTAGCACAGTTTTTTTTTTTTTTTTAATTGTTATTATTCTGTAGTTCAATGCCTTTGAGCAGCTGTTCCTTCCTTACTAGCATTGAGAAAATTGAAAGTTAAAAAATGATTTTGTAGTTGATTTCTGGGGGCTTTGTTACTTCATTTTTTATATTTATCATGTGTTTTAGAGTTGGATTTGAATGCTCTATGACTCCTTGTCCTGTAAGATTGTATGATATACCTGTAATATGCTTTATATTATAATAAACAAAAATTATTTCATTTTACTAGAGAAATATGGTGGAACACTGTCATTCTTAATTTGTACTAATATTCTCATGATTACCATTGCTTTATAGCAAATGTGTAATTACAGAATCAGCCTTTTTGGAACTCAAAGTGGTTGCACATTGAAATATTGAAAACATACTTATTGTATAATGTACATATTTTATTTTTCCAAATACTGTAAATTAAAACATATACATCTACCAAATTTCATTTCTATGTATACCCTTAGAATTATTTTCTGCTGGTAATGGAGTTTTGTTATACAAGAAAAAGGTGGGACATCCTTTTATAATTTCTTTGGCTTGTTTCCAAGTGAAGGAGAAATCTTTTTTTTAAAACCTTTGCTATTGGCATGATATTTTTATAAATCTATGAGGGCTCTAGAACATTTTCTATTAATATTTTATTTATTTAGTTATTCCTTTGTACTAGAGGACCTGGAAAATACCTAAGAGATTGGATGTATGTTTTTCCACAGGGGTAATTTCTTTTCCTAAATATTTATTGTTACAGAATAAAAAATAAAGTTAGTTTTGACTCATAATTAATAAAATCAACAGTTTCAATGTATAAAACATTTTTCCTACATACTGAGAATCAGTGACTATGTTAAGAATTTCTGTATAATCCATTAACACCATCATGATAATATATAATTCTAAGCTTTGAACATAATTAGTTTTGAGCAACTTTGCTTATATTTCATGACTTTTAACCTTCCCTTTCTGATTTCTTTGCATCAGTATGAAATATAGGGGTTCTCAAAATTGGTTCATTTTATACAACATGAGGAAGGATACAGTTTAGTTTACTTTGTAAATTTAATTATTTGGTTTTAGAATATCTGTTGCTAATCTCTTTCCCCCAAAAAATTACTGCAAGCTTTTTGTTAAGGTTCAGTTTCTGACCATAATTGCCCAATGTATTCATTGGTTAAAGGCACAACAACTTCTGCTGCTTTGATTTCTGTCAATTGGTGAAGTCTTAATTTTCCTTTAAATATCAAATTAGATAGTTTCCATGTGTCTTTAATTTCTTACTCAGTTTATGTGTTGAAAATATCCATTACAATATAATTTTTCCCTTTACACTAAAATTTCTGTAGAATTCTTAGAGAGTAAAATAACCAAAATGCAATTAAAGTCTTGATCTACACAATCTACATGTGCATCCTGTAATTTCTTTTCCACCAAAGTCTATTCTCTATTATCATCAGCTGACAATTCTCTAACACAATTTAAATCCTTGTTACCATTTAAGGTTTTAAATAAATTATCTAGTTTATCATTTTTTTATCTAAATAGTGATTTACAAATTTAAAATTCCTCCTAGCAATTCTTGAAATTATGCTGAATAATGAAAGAATTCATTAATGCTCACAATCTATCTTTACTGATTTGTATCTTTTGGGGTCTATTTTTTGTTTAACTATTTTGTATCCTAAATAATTAATAAAATTTTCTCTTTGTATTTTTTAGAAGCAATTTTTAATTCCTAAGCAAGCAAATTTTTTGACTTATTTTTTCTATATTAGAATCAGTCAAAAGGATATCACCCAGGTAAGGACAAGTAATATATTGTGGAAAAAGTTATATATCACTTCTAAAGGGTCTTGTAAAAAATATTAGCACAAAGTAGGCAATTTTAGCTTTCCTTGTGGGAGAACCCTCCACTGATATCTCTTTATGAACCAAGAATTATTATAAGTGGGCACTGTAATGGAAATTTTTTTTTGTATTGTACTTGTACAGGTATTGTAAAATAACAAGTCTTTTAAATCAGTAACTATCATAGATCATTTTTTAAATAACAAGTAATTAAAAGAAATGACAGATTTTCGAAAGCCCATTAGCTAAATTACCTTGTTTATTGCTGCTCATAGATCTCCTACCATTATCTATTTTCCAGATACCTTTAAAAAACAAATACAGGAGAATTTCAAGAGCTACTTGATTCTTCAATATGGTGAGCATGTAACTGATCCTGTACTAGCTGTTTAAAGGCCTTCAATTTATCTTTCGTTAAAGGCTGTTAGTGAACCCACACAGGCATATCTGACATTTGAAAGATATCACTGTTAGTATCTTTTTGGGGGACCTCTTGCCCTTTCTTGGGAGGAAATTGGTGGATGGGGAGAAGAGAGACACACCAGGAGCAGTCAGGAGAAGAAAAGGAGCTTGAACAAGGACATACATGGATATAAAATGATACTTTAATCCATAAAAATAAATAGGTAAGTACAAAGAAAGATCAACAGCTGTTAAAACTTGTTTTTATATAACTTGAATAGTAGGTGACTGTTTCTCATAATACCTTCCTATAATTTCCCAATAAACACATATTAGTTTATGGTTAATTTCTGTGTTAGGAGAAATGTTAATCTGAGTATTCCAATGTTGTAGTAAGTCTTCTTCTGATAAATACATAGGAATTTTAGCCATATATGGCTTGATGTTTTCTCTCTGTCTTTTTAGATCTATATATTGAAGGCATCTTTCACTGTGTTTTACCTGGGATAACATCCCAATTCACAAAAGCTGAACATTTACCTCCTGAAGGGGACAATTTGAATGTCAAGATTCTGGCAAAACTAATTTTACACATCCACCCATGGGTTTGCCAAATCTTCAAAGACAACATCATTTATTTGTATTTTTAACTTTGGCCTTTGCTCATTTATAGAAGTTTACCAAAATACTTGCTTTACTTTATTTCTAATATTTTTGTTGTTCTTTTTTCAACAGATTTTCTATTGTCCAGACCACTATGGGTTTTTCGTTTGTTTTGTTTGTTTTTTTGTTTTGAGTTCTTTTTGTTTTGTTTTGTTTTGTTTTGTTTTGTTTTGTTTTGTTTTAAGAATAGGCTTCAGATTTTTTTTTTTTAATTTCTCTGTGAAGGTGTTTCCTCCACAACAGCAGGGGGTAAGACAGAGCTGGATATGATATAAGCTCTTTCTAAAGCCCTTTCAGAGTGTTTGCAGAAGTCAGAAAGTTACCTTGTTTATCTTTTGTTGACCTGCATTCATTTATCCAATACATCTCTTTGCCACATCTTCTGCATAATCCAGAAGGGAAGCTTGCTCTCTTGACATTATTCCTAACAAAGACATTGTTTTGGGAAATGCCTTGTTTATAGTCTCTTTTTATTTGACCTTCCCTTCTACAATTTTGATTTTTATTCTCATACCTCTAGAAATAACCTCTCCTATCCTGTTATCATTCACAGCTATAAGATTCTAAATTAATTGTATTGTAAATGGTGCTGACCTTGCTTTTAAAGGTCTGTTTTTTTTTTTCTTTTTTACACTGTGAGTTAACATTTTCAAAAGCCAATTATTATTAACCTAGCTTCTGAAACTAGTACCATTCTATTTACCACTTCAATTAATCTCTGCTAAAAGTCTTTAACAATTATTTGGGGGGTGGGTCTTGAGTCTTGAATTACATTTGTGAAAAATTCAATTTTTTTCTGTTTCTTCATTTATTAGAATTTTAACACATAACCCCTAATCTTCTCCAAAGCATGAATTGTCATGTTTCAGATTTTTTTTACTTTCTAAAATAAGTAGTTTTACTACTAATATGAGTAAGTGCAATTTTACCCTCCATTTTAGAGATGTTTGTTGTTTTATCTCTGGCACAGTAGCTACACTAGGTATCTAGAACTTAGGTAATTGGAAAATTACAGTGATTATTCTAATAGCTGTCTTATTCTGAAGAGTTTAAGTCTTGTACATAATATTCCCCTAGATAATATTTGAGAGAATTGTAACTATAGCTATCTAGCCTTCAACTTCACCAAAAGCCTAACGAAAAAAAGGAATTTTAACTGTGTAAGCAAGAAGTGAAAACAGACACAAAATAGGTAGGAAATGACAGAGATATTTCTAGAAATGCCTAGAAAATAACCCAATATTGTTCTGCAATGGTTGGGCATCTAAATTTGTTTAATGATCTAGAATATCTGACAGGTTATTTTCAAAAGCAGGAAAAATTTAAGGATTGTCCTACCCTATCTTGACAATGTTCAGCAGTCACTTTTTCTGTGTTTCACATATCGGTATTGGACAGCTTGCTTACTGTCAGTGGTTGAGGCAAGGGCAGTTTTTGATCAAATAGATCAGATTTGCCAAGAAGTAAACAAACTCAATACAGAGTATCTTCAGTGTTCAACATCCTCTTTGCAGTAAATAAGTACTGCCAGGAGCAGTTGTGTTTCATCTTAACAGAATTCTAAGTTATTAAAACATTTAATTTCATTATACACTAAATGTAGAATAACTAGCTCTGATCTGAAATATTCAATCATTTAATTAAGATGATAAAATTATGTTCATATATAGGAAATATGTAAAACTGTGTCATTTACTTCCAATTACTATTAGGTGATAAATATGTGGTATGATTGCATTTGTATTTATCAATGTATAGTTAATTATAATTGTCAAAAATTATTAAAATACAGACTTGTAAAGTATAAAGAATTATACACACTGGTAGTGAATCTATGACTTTTACTTTCTGGTAATTTCTTTACCAAGATAGATTCATATTCTTTCTAATCTTAAAAATTCAGATGTGAATTCAAACAGTTTAAAACACTGCATTTAAGCCAGATTTGGTGCTCCATGCCTATTATTCCAACACTTTGGAGGGAAAGGCAGGCAAATTTCTATGAGCTCAAGACCAGCCTGGCCTATAAAGTGAATTTCAGGATTATCAAGGATTACTCTGTCTCAAATATAAAAAAAAAACAAGTAAACAAAAGATGAAACCATCCCATTTTCTTTTAATCAACATCTAATGACCAATTAAATGATCTTAGAATTCAAAACCACTAGAATTAAATGAATTTTAAATTTCCTGAGAAGTTATCATATATGTCTATGTATATTTCCATTTTCTACTTATCATCTATCTCTGGATAATACATATTTTCCATCATGAATCAGAATTAATGATATGTTTGGTAATAGTTTAACATTGGAAAATAACCTTGGCACACTGGAGCCAAGGCACATCACAAATCCAGACGATGCAACAGAGTTCACCTGGGAGGTTTATTGATGGTGCAATGGAGGCCTCTGAGAAAGAGCATAAGGAAGAGAGGGCCATAAAAAGTTTGATCATTATCAGGCAATAAACATGTGTTTAGGGAGATTTCTCTACCCAGTGGGTACAAGAGCCACAGTGTCACATCTTGGCTGCTACTGTTTATGTGGCCTTCTGAATTACTGTGGATATGCTAGGGGAGAAATTTGATTGCCATCATGTTCTCAAGAAATGGAATAAGAAGGAGCCTAAAAACTATATCTAAGAAAAGTAGAGAGATCATTGTATATTATTATTCTAAGAGGGGGAGTGGAAATTCTTTTATTTTTTTATTTTTTGTAGTTCTTCGTCATCAAGTGTCACATTTGGGTTGCATCTCAAGTGCCTCTTAAGTCAAATCAGATATTGATTGTTTAACATACAAAATTTGTATCACCATTTTCCTAGGATATTTTGCAGTTTAGTTTAAAACCAAATCTACTGGTATAATGAATTAATTAATTAATAATATCAATGCAATGACTGACTCCTAATGATACTTGTCTAAACTCATAGATAAATAACTCATTTTGATAAATCTAGCATAGCCATGAACAAAGAAGCTTCCTTCTGCAGGTTTGATTTGTACAACTTCAGTGTGATGGTTATTGTTGGAACTTACAATATTTTATTTTTTTAGAAAAGATTTTAAAAATTTAAAATAGAATAGTTTTGAAAAATTGCTTTGTATATGAATATGTGAATCATATAAAATAAGAAAATATCAGGATCTGATGTCATGGTAAGAGAGTATATGGGATGAACTGATCAGATACTAATTCGTATACACAAAGATGATTTTTCTCAAATAAAATTTATAAATTAGATGTCCAGAAAGCAGTAAAGATTCAAGAAGCAACAGCAGAATCTTAGCACAATTGAGAATATCTAGAGCCCAGACATCAGGGGCAATACTATAAAATTTAAGACTCAATGTGACATGAAACTAAATAATTACAGTATATTTGTTCCCAGAGTTTTAGAACATTTTTGTTATTAACAGCTAATTAGCAAAAGAATAAATTTCACAACCAACCACGGCTTAAATGTTATTTTAGTTTCTAGACATATGGATGGAAAAAAATTAGCTCATTCCAATGATTATCAATTCATCTTGGCAAGTAAAAAATAGATAAGTCCTATTAGAGAAATGGCCTTAAAATTCAGTTTCTTGCATGCTGTATCATATTCAGCCTTTTGCAGAGTGCTTGTGTATTCTTTGTAGTTTTTAGGTTACATGATGCTGACATTGTTTCTGATTCTATGAATCCTGTTTGGCATCAGAAATGGAGGGATGTTGAGCCTTCAGAAAAGATCAGTAAAACTGAGTGTGAAGAACTTGATGTGGTGGTAAGTGGCCCGCAGTTAATATTTCAGTAGCTATGCTCTCAGAAAAATATTTGTTCAATGAAAAATATTTGGCAGTTATGTGAGGTCTCTGGAACTCTATTCCTAACTTTTAGATAAACATTCTTAAGTTATTTATTTGTGAGTGTGACATAAATGTTACGTATTTTTTCTATAGCAGATTCAATTTGATACAGAATACAGCAACAAATTCTTCCAAATTGTACTTTCAGACTTTTTTCTGTGTGACTTTACATTATTTGTACCTATATATACATTTTAATGTTTATTGACAAAAATTATATATTGTGTTGTTTCTTCAATGCTTCCTTAAAAATAATTACTATTATAAATTTTTGTTCAAACAAAAGGCTAATAGGCTAAATTAATAGCTCATAAAAATTTTAAGCTTTTACATTTTAGCTTTGTTATTCTTCTTACTTTGGCTATAGCATCCTTCAGCAAAGATTGAATTAAGTTGTAATATTAGTATATTGTAGCAATTAAAAGTTGATTGAAAAGCTTTGTAGATTCATTGCCCCCATAGTTTATAAAAGATTCTAAGTTTGTTTTTACAGTCTCTGGATTTTTGTATTCCTAAATATTTGAAAACATTTTTTATAATATAAAATAAAATTACACAGAATAGGTATTTATGAGAGAACCTAGCAATGAGAAACAACATAGAGAAATATCATGAATGTAATCTCTTATGAGATGCTTTGTAATATACATTTGATGTTCCAGAACTTTACTTTGATTACTTTACTTTGAAATAAAGGACATGCTACTTTTACCATTTATTTGCAAATTATATTGATAATGTTTAAACATTATGAAGCAAAAATGTTATATCACATTAGAATACCATGTTTCTTTAAATTTCTTATGATTGGGTAATAAAACAATTATAAGTATAGTGATTCAACATAGATGTTTAAATTAAAAAATACTAATGATTATTTCAAGTGTCATGTGTTTTAATTTAAAATATATTGGAAGATGTTAGCGAGTATATACTTGTTCATGCCCCTGTTGTCCATTTACCTAAGCATATATCTTGATATACTGAAAGTTGAATTGATAATCTTTGCAATAAGATGATTCTGAGATCTAAAGGCCAGGCATTGTAGCATTTTTGGAGGGGGGTAAATTCTTTTTGTTATTTAAAAAGGGTTTTTAATTTTTATTTACTATTGCTTTCCCTCCTTTCCCTCTTCGAAGTCCCTGCCAATCTTCCCTGAGCCTCCCCTCACCCTATCTCCATATCCATTTCACAAGGAAGGCAAAGAGTACCAAGGTGGGTCAGTTCAGTCTGACATATCTAGTTGAGGATGGTCACAGACCCTCATCTCAGTATTAGGGCTGAGTTAGGTGTTCCTCTGTTGGGAATGGGCTCCAAGATGCCAGTTTATGCACCAGGAACATATTCTGATTCTACTGCAAGAAGCTTCAAAAAACTGCCAATACCATTTGATGTCATCTACCTTTGGAGATTTTAGTTCCTCTCTATGAAGGTTTCTCAGCAATTATTTCTGAGTCAGTGAGCTCTGAATAGCTCATGTCAACCATCTCTGTGGGTTTCCTTCTCCTGATCCTGATCTCTTTGCTTTAGTACTCTTTCTTCTCTCTCTCTGTCTTCAGATGGACTGGGAGCTCACAATGCTGCTTAGGTATGGATCTCTGCTTCTGCCTCTATCCATTGCTCAACAAAAGTTCTACAGTGACAATTATGGTGGTCATTCAATTGATTATAGGGGAAGCCCTGTTTAGGTACCTTTTCCATTGTAGCATTCTTTATAGGTGTCATTTTTTTATTTACTTAGCATATATTTATCTTTATTTATTTTTATTTCATTTGACGTTTTCTCATTGCATATAAATGTTGAGGGTCTTTGATGATATTGCTTTGAAATAAATATAGAACTAGTTTGCCAAAACATGTAAACAGAGATTAAATCTTTTGTAGTTTACAGTAAGTGCTATGTAGAAAAACAAAACCAAATTAGCTGTTTCACTGTTGAATGAAAACTGAAGCCAGTGATAGTGTAGAAGGAAATCCCTATGTCTACAGACTTGAACACATCTTTTATTTATAACAATGCATCTATATTGTACAAAGCCTTCAAATTTTTATGACTTAATTGCCTTCCTCTCTTTGCATTTATAACACCAATCTACTCCCTGTCTTTCAATGTGTGTCCCAGAGAAAGGAAATAGAAATATATGACATTATTAAATAGGATTTTATTGTGCACTGAGGAGGAAAAGTAGGCACATATAAATGGAAATACAATTGAAGGCCTTCTCCACTGAAACCTGGGGGAGGCAAAGCACTTCATTAGGATTTGCAATGTCGATAGCAAACTACTTCACACGAACTGCTACATTTGTGAATAAGGTACAAAATTGACTGTCAAGGAGATATAATATCATCACAGAGCCCAATCTGTTTAGATTTCATAAACTGCTGAAAGAGATTCACCACTGAATCTTCATTAGGCACTGGAATAAAGGTTCTTCATAATGACATTGTAGGAAATATTCCTGTAATGTCAGGAAGCCAGTATAAATTTTCCTGATAAGTTCTGAAAATTACTAGCAATAGGGAATCTAAATACCCATCATTTCAAATGGCAATAGTGACATGTCTTAATCTTGTAATGGCTGCAATTATACATCATGTGCCCAGCTGTATGGTTAGAAAGAGTCTCAAGATTGTTTTCTTGAATTCAAGGTAACACACAAATAAAATAACTCCTTTGATCTTGCACTCACAGTGACTTTCATTATTAAAAATATTAGCTCATAATAAATATGTTTGCTGCTGTGTGATAGACGTTACACTTATGAGCACATTTAAACAGATCCTCTGATCGAGGACTTACGTTCTCTTACTAATCCATTGTCCCAGACCACTGTCTTCTCCCTTGTTTCAATATTTTTTGTGTAAAAAAGACAATATTTAATAAGATCTATTTCTCACTGAATTAATAAGTACCACTTACAATATAATATTCCTGGTACATGAAATATCCTTTAGTATTCTTCAATGATTTAGTTAAAATGCAGATTTTCTTCAAGTTTCTTAGTTTCACTCATGCCCCATTAAAAGAAATAAATAAATTGACATGTCTAAGATTTTAAGATAGAGTGATGTAATTACAATTTTTACAGGTGGTGTGGTTCTTGACCTGGCATCTTCTTCTTGGCTTAAAGGTTTTAATCTTGTCATTAAAAAATCATGAGCTCCTGAAGGATAAAGTTACCTAATTATTCTATACAAAAGTATGACACTGGCTGTGGCTGAGTCTTTAATTTTATGTATTCAAGCATTGATATGCAGCATGGTTTATTTCCATGTGATTTTATGTTCATGAAAATGCATAAAATTTAAAGGTATTCAAATTAAGATAGTTTATAACAAAGAACTGTTTGTAACTATTTTACTGTAAAACATTAGTTTTAAAGTATTCCCATAGATAAGAAACACCTTGTTCACTTGTTAATGAGATGGCTCATATCTACAGCTAAGCACTGAGCAGAGCTCCCACTCCACTCAGAGAGGGAGGATGGAACATATGAACAAAGGGGTCAATACCATGATGAGAAGGCCCACAGAGACAGTTGACCAAGCTACTGGTAGTTCACTTATTCTGAACTGAAAACTAGAAAACCTGTATTAAACAAAACTAGGTCCTCTAAATGTGGATGACTGTTTTATGGCTTGGGCATCTTGTGAGGTCCCTGGCAGTAGGAACAGGATGTAACCTTAGAACATGAACTGGCTTCTTGTAGCTCATTCCCTATGGAAGGATGCCTTGCTCAGCCTTGATATAGAAGGAGGTGCTTAGTACTCACTCAAATTGATATCCTAGACTTTGCTAACTTCCAATGGTAGGTTTTTTAGTAGATGATAGGGTGCTGTGGGGGTAAGATGGAATGTAAGTGGGAGAATGGGAAGTAAGGGGAACTGTGGTATGTAAAATATTTTTTTTAAAAAAATATCTGGATTTGGAGAATATCCTCCTCAGTGAGGTATCACAAACCCAGAAAAATAAGCAGGGGATGTACTCACTCATTAGGGGACTTGGAACAAAAAGCAAAGCATGTCCAAGCTACAAACCACAACCACTGAACAGCTTAGGATCTGGAACACCTTGTAGTGGCACCTTGGAGCCCATTGCCTCCAGAGGAACACCTGACCCATTCTTAATGTTGATGTGAGGAAAGTGGATCTGCCTGGATTGGATGCTGAACTAAGCCACAATGGGAACTTGGCACCTCTGAATGCAGAGTTTAAGAAAAGATAGAAACTCTTCCTTTTCCATTTGTTTGTCTTACTTTATATTTATCTCAAACATGTAAACCATTCTTTTTATTTTTTCTTTCTTCTGCACTGTTAAAATAAATAATAGCTGGTCCTTTACACAGCAATAATTAATAATAACACATTGATAATAGTATTAAAGTAGATAGTAAGGGTACAAATGTCTGGTCACATCCATAAGACACTATTTGTATATAAAATCTTACAAACTTCAGCTGTTACAATTATTTTCTGACTCTTCTAAGACAGAAAACCCAGGGGATAGGAGGTGAGATAGGATGTTTAATTTTGGCTGAGAACTTTATTTCCAGAAAAATATATTAAATAATTTTATTCTCTTTATGATATCTCTGTGTTTCCAGAGTGTGTTTGTCTAAAATAATTGGAGAAAAACAAGAGAGTGTTGTCTGACTCTAAGGCAGCTGAGACAGTGATGAGCAAGGGTAGTGCCTATTCAGGGTCTAGTGAAATAGAGAGAGAAATGTAAAAGAATTATGAATTCTTATGAAAAATAAAGGTAGGCTAAGGTAAAGAGACAAAAATCCCACAGCTCAGATTTTTAGAAAGTACTATTTTTATTAATATGTTAACTTTTAAATAAAATTTATAAGGTGCGAGACATTTCATAATCAAAGTGTATTATTGACTGTAAACTGTGGTATTCTAAGCTTCAATCACTCTGTGTCAGAGACTATATGTTCATAGAAGTATTGTTATTCAAATATTACAGGGTGTGCACATCACATGGGGCAGCCAAATGTATTACTCTAATGAATCAGATTGATACAGATTAACTTTAGTAGCCCAGAAACCTAGGCCTCACCTGACCGCATTTTTTAAGTCAAAGAAATTCCTTCCAGGTGGTAATTAATATGTATGCTGCAGGTATTATTATTATTTCAAGTCTCAAATCAAGGTAAAATTAAATCAATGTTCATCTTACAGTTTTTGACAGAGCTCACATTCTTACAGACCATTGTTGTTATGATCTTTCTTTTTTGTCATTGAGTTTCTATATAAGACATCTTACAACAGGCCATTAGTCTTCCATAAGGTCCAACAAACCTGGAGCAAGAACATGACAAGGAAGAAGAAACTAGTCTCTAGAGCCCCATCGTGGAAGTTATACTACATTTTTTCTTTAATTACAATTGTTCTAATGCATTTCTATTGTCACGAAGTACTTCTGTTAGACAAGTATTGTGGCACATACCTTTAGTTAAAGCACTTTGGAGGCAGAAGCAGTAGTTCTGTCTAAGTTCAATACCTGTTTTACATAGTGAGTTCCAAGATAGCCAGAACTACATAGTGAGTTGCTAGCTTCCAAATAAAATGAAACAACAACAAAAAATACCTCTGTTAAGCATAATCAGTTTCATAGGAGTAAATTTACATATACATCAGATGCCATTTTAGATATTACCTCAGCAGGTGTGACTAAAGCATTGCAGATGAATTTCTAAAAGCTATTTTGTGTCCTATGACACAGGGAGTGGACATTTCATTTATCTTCTATCTTATGACATCAATTTTTGGAGTAATCACTGACATCTTTACTAACTTAGAAACTTTTATCCTTAATTCTTTTTTCATAATTATCAATGGACTTTACACATATTTTGAAAAAATTATACATTCTATATTTGACACAATTTAACAAATTATGTACTTCTTTTGAACATACATAAATTTTTAAATATCAGAGACAATTAATCCAAATTGTTTAAAAGTTATATGTAGGTAATTTTCTGAACATAATATAAATACATTATATGCATACTGAAATTCTGAAAGAACTAATCAAAATATTACATATAGAAAAAATATGATAATGAGAAAGGACAACAACCAGGAAGAATGATTACAAAAGGTAGTCATCTACTTCATATGCAGTATTAGTGACATGTCAAACTCATCAGGAGGAAAGATATCAGTCCCCATGACACAGAGATCATGGCTGATGATGAATAATCACTTTTCTTTCCTGATACAGAAAAGGGGAATCCCCTCTTACAACATTTGATTCACAATATATCTATGTACATCCTTTGACACAGAGTGATTAATGTTTGGAACCTTCTTAAAATACCAAACTGCAGACAATAACACATTTTTGATGAAGAAATCATGCACTTGTCTTGCCCAGATAAACCCTTAAGCCATCCCTGTTAAGGAGTAGCTTAAACCTAAAGTAGAAGAGCTTACCACTGGAAGAAAAAAGACAAAATGATACTCCAAAAGACATAACACCATAAAAAAGGAGAGGAGTAACTTTCTCTTTAATGCAGTGTGTGCCCATATTCTCAGTGCTGAGTCCATCTGCTTTCTACTCAAAAAATAACTCTTTCTGCTCCATTTTTCTTGGCATTCCTCCTGTCAGCTGCCAAAGGTTGTCTAGGTTGTCTGTCTTAATTTTTCTCTTCCTACCCCCAATAAAACATATTTTTTGTGTTACTTAAGAAGATTGTATATCCAAAGATCATGAATTTATGCTATGTAACCTACCATGAAAATAAAATGCACAATGCTGTGCTTGACCTCTTCACAATAATGATAGAAGTGTTATTGAGAATAATAATAATTACACCAGTGACAGTACCAGATACCATTAAAAAATGTGTATTGACTTTAGTGGCTAAAGGGAGTTAAGCAGTGCCATTGCGGTAAAGTAATCTACAAAGTTTCATTATTTCTTTTTTTCTCATTTATTAGTATAATTTTATTTTTAATTATTTTTATGTCCATTTTATTACTAATCTCTGGACAAAATGAATTTTTGTAAGAGGGAAATAATATCAAGAATTGAAATCTACTGATTCTTTCTCTACAAATTTTACAGTTTCTGAAAATACAACACATCTGCTTCTGTTGAACTAACTTAATCAAAATGGTGATAACCTTTATATGTTTCTCATAAAAGCATTATGCAGGAAGTGCATGCTCTCTATTACTCTGAGTTCTGATATGCTGGATTATCTTGTCACTTCTTCCCATCTCTGCCTATATTTGCCCCGTCTGAATATCAGTGTCTTGGGTATTTATTATGGATATTATGGAGTAAAACATTTTACAAGGTTTAATCAAATGCAAGTTGAAACCTTATCAAATTCTTAAAAGTTCTTTTGCTGCCTTAGAACCATTTTTTTCTTTACTATTATTATTATTATTATTATGAATAAAGAAGTCACATTTTCTATCCTTGTAGATCCTTAATCAAATCCCTTCCCCTTCCCACCACATCAATCATTCTTTCTTCTCCACATCTCCCCATTCCCGCCATGGGCAGGCGATCCCAAGGTCCCAAGGTCCCAATATTGCTTAGTTCATCCTCAACTCCTGGCAAACCCAGGTTTCTCTCCCCAAAATCAAGACTGAGTCAGGTGTTCCTCTTGGGATAGTGGGATCCAAGGTGTTAGTCCAAGGTATTTTCTATCCCAAGCTGTTCAGTGGTTGTAGTTTTCAGCTTGGGCATGCTTTGCTTTTTTGTTTTGTTTTGTTTTGTTTTGTTTTGTTTTTTGTTTGTTTGTTTGTTTGTTTGTTTGTTTGTTTGAAGTCCACTAATTAATGAGTACATCCCCTGCTTATCTTTCTGGGTTTGTGATACCTCGCTCAGGAGGATATTGTCCAAATTCATCCATTTGCCTGCAAATTTTAGGATATAATTTTTTCTTAATGCTGAGCAGTACTCCATTGTGTAGATGTACCACAGTTTGATAATCCATTCATGAGTTAAGGGGCATCTAGGTTGTTTCCAGGTTCTTGCTATTACAAATAATGCTGCTATGAACATAGTTGAGCTAATGCCATTGGAGTGCGACTGTGCGTCTTTTGTGTATACACCCAGAAGTGGTAATGCTGGGTCCTTGGGGAGATTGATTCTCAGTTTTCTGAGAAATCGCCATACTTTATTCCAGAGTGACTGAACAAGCCTACACTCCCACCAACAATGGAGGAGTGTTCCCCTTCCTCTGCATCCTCTCCAGGATAGGTTGTAATCTGTGTCTTTCATTTTAGCCAATCTGACAGGTGTCAGGTGGTATCTCAAAGTTGTTTTGATTTGCATTTCTCTGATGGCTTAAGAAGAACCGTTTTGTCTGATTTGAGGTTTTTTTTTTCATTTTGACAAAAATTTAAATTTATTTTTGTTATTATATTGTGCATTTTTTAAATTACTTTGGGACCTTAGGACCTCCTGCCCTTGCTGGGGAGGAGATAACATGATATGGAGAAGAGAAAGTGACTGGAAGGGGTGGGAGGGGGAAGAAAACTTGAACATAGATTAAAAATATGACTTCATAATTTCCTTATTTCAAACATAGGAAATAGATGATCTTCTAGTCATTACCTGATTAGATATTATATCTCAACAGCATCTCAGGATGTCTTGATGATATCTGTTTGATTTTTTTTGTAGCTATGCTGTAAATAAAAACTCACCTTAGGCAAAATAAAATTCAATTAATATTTAGTTAAGCTTGTATGTTCCAAACTTTTGGTTACACTATAACTTTTGTAGAAAAAATGTTTAAAAAGTGCTCTCTGTAGTCTTAGCTATTTAACAGGATGACATCAATGTGGTATTGAAATTCTGGTGATCAGGGTATACTTCCACCCTTACACAGTTATTATGTGTATTTGATTTCTTGTGCTTGTATCCTTTTCATTCTTGATTTTACCCAGCGTCACTGTCATCCACTACAATATCTTTCAATTCCTAATCACATGTGCCCTTCTGTAAGCAAAGTAAAATATCAGCATCTTTAGTTCTTTACTTTCTGGCCATAAGAAAATTTCTCTTTTTAAATCTCACCAATAAGGTCACCTATACTAAAGATACAATCTTTCAAGGATAACTAATTAAAAATATCATCTCCAAGTAAAGTTTCTTTGATGTTACAATGCAAAGTATTATTACTGAAAGCTCTATTATACCATAAATTCTCTCTCTCTCTCTCTGACTGTCTCTGTCTCTCTCTCTCTTAGCTCTCAGTGTGCTCAGTGTGTGTGTGTGTGTGTGTGTGTGTGTGTGTGTGTGTGCGTGTGTGTGTGTGTTTTGTGATTCTGAAAAGATTCATATATTACCCAAATGTAAGTCATATTCAGTGTACCCATAATTCTTGTGTTTCATGATAAATTAAAACCTCAAATCTATAAGATATATCACAATACCTTTATCTCTTTAATTAAAATACCAAAATCAAACCTAAATATCAGGTGAAATTCAAAAAACTTTCTGCAAGGTTTCTTCCCGGAGCTTACAAGGACAGATGCAGAAACCTTTAGCCAAACATTAGACAAGAAGAGACCAAATTGGAATCTCTGTAGGGTTCTTCTCTTTGGAGTTCAAGAAACCATGTGGAAGATGGGAAGAAAAGATTTCAGACGCCAGAGGTATAAAAGATAGAAGAAGAATAAGGCCCTAATACATAAACTAAGAAGCACTTATAGAGATTTAGAGACCTAATTGTCAATCATGGAAATTGCATGGATCTACAATAGGTTATCTATATGTGTATGGTGTTTGATATCTTTGTGTTTTTGTGGGACTCCTAACAGTGGGATTGAGGTTGTCTCTTACTCTTTTATCTGTTCTTGGGACCCTGCTTTTCCTACTGGATTGCCTAATCAAGCTTGATATGAGGGTTTGTGCCTAGTTTTATTGTATCTTCTTTTTCAGTACTCAGTTGATATCCCTGGGAGGCCTGATCTTTTCTGAAATGATAAAGTTCTTGGGGGAGGGAAAATGAGGGAGATTGGGCTGGGAGGATCAGAGTGGGCAAAAACTAAAATCAGTATTATAGCAAACAAAATAAATATATAAATAAGTAAAAATCTCTCTGCATTACATAATTCTTACTTAAGAAAACTTTCTGTCATTTCTTAGTACTTCATCCATTTGGAAATTTGCTTCAATTTCAAGTCTAGGTTGTCTCAGTTTTCACCATGGTAAATCTTATGTCTTCTTATGTTAGGCCCATCATGATATTGGGTCAAATTGAAATTATGTCATCATGAATGTCAATGACTTCTGATAATTTTCTCAGGTGATATAATAGTGAGTAGAAAAACTATATTTACAGGTTCCCCCAAAGAATATTTTACCAGAATATATTTCAAAAGGTAGAATCCTGAAGGTCTACAGAATTTTATAAAAAGTTTCACCATTTACCTGAGATTACTTATATTTAAAGCATGCAGGCAGAGGAGAAGAATATATTTTCTATTTTTAAGTTGTTCATATTTTAAATGATGTCAATAATGATTGAAGATTATATGCAAAGGCTGAGAAGAATGATATAATATCAAAGGTATAATATGAAAGAAAATAGAGCCACACATATATTCAAAACACACATACATAGAAATAACAGATACTGACTGTGCAAACTAATTATATCACAAATATTTGAATGAAAATATGGTATTCATAAAAAATATATAAGAAGGATTAATAACATTTTAAAAGAAAAAAGATTATTCTTCTTGGTCATGATGATAAAAATGGATTCTTGGTGCCCTACATCCAGGACAAGTATCATCATCACAGACTAATAGACTCCAAAATCTGTCCAGTGCAAACTCAGATGTGAGGGAACCTCAGATCATGGGCTGCCCTCTCTAGGGGCTGGGGTCTCGCTCAGAGTCCTGATCTCATATTCTGAGCTAGCAGACTAGACCTAGGCTAAAACTAGGAGAGCCCTTCCCCAGAAATTCATAGCAGAAGGGACAGGCTTTGGCCAGGGCCTTGCCTCCAGAGTGAACTGCTTCATCATTGATGAGCAGACACCTTTGAAACACAGACCCCAGTACAGAGCAAAGTCAGAGACAGTGCAGACTCTTTGTTTAGAGCAGACAGAAGACACACAATTACTCTAACCACAACTGACTAAGAGCTGACTGAAGCAATGGGCAGATGCCAGTACAAGAATACATATAACAATATAAAGAACAACAAGTTAACACCACATGAAACTGGCAGCACTATAACACCAAGACATGAACATACCAATGAAGAGGAAACAGAAGGAAAAAAACCTCAAAAACAACTTTATGGCGGTAATAGAAGCCTTAAAATATGATATAAAAATTCTCTTAAAGAAATGGAAGAAAATACAAAAAGCAAAAATTGGAAGAGATGAACAAATTCCTGAAGGAAAAAAAGAAAACCAAGAAAAGAAAAATCAACAAATGAAAGAAACAATCCAGGAACTAAAATTTGAAATAGAAGCAATAAAAAAGGCACAAAAATGAGGCAAAGATGGAAAGAGAAAATCTGAAGAAAAGAGCTGGAACTACAGATACAAGCATAACCAACAGAATCCAAGAGATGGAAGAGAAGATCAATGGAATGGAATATTCAATAGTGGAAATAGATACATCAGTCAAAGAAAACACTAAAACCAAAAATACATAACAGAAAGCATTCAGGAAACTTGGAACAACATGAAAAGACCTAACCTGAGAATAATAAAAATAAAAGAAGAGGAAAACTTTCAGCTCAAAGGCACAGATAATGCATTCAATAAAATCGTAGAAGAAAACTTTCTCAATCTAAAGAAGGAAATGCCTATAAAATTACAAAGAAGCTTACAGAACACCAAATAGATTAGACCCCCCAAATAGTCTGCCTGCCACATAATAATTAAGTCACTTAACATACAGAACAAAGAAAAAAATTAAGAGCTGCAAAAGAAAAGAGCCTACTTACCTATAAGGCAGACCCACTGGAATAATTCCTGACTATTCAATGGAAACAATGACAGCAAGGAGGTTGTACACAGAAGTTAGACACACATTAATAGAGTGTGGCTGCCCACCCAGACTACTATGCCGAGCAAAACTATCAATCACCATAGAGGAGTAAACAAGATATTTCACGACAAAAATCAAACTAAAATAATACTTATCCACAAATCCGGCCCTTCAGAAACAATTTGAGGGAAAACACCTACCTAATTATCCAAGATACACCCATGAAACCACAATTGGTAATCTCACAGAAGACAAGCCCAGAGAATGGAAATCCATACAAGTTACCACCAAAAATAACAGGAAATAATAATCAGTGGTCACTAATATCCCTTAATATCAATGGATTCAAATCACCAGTAAAAAGACACACACTAACACCATTGATATAAAAACAAAAGCCATCCTTCTGCTGCATACAAGAGACACACCTCAACCACAAAGACAGACACAAAGGGTTGGGAAAAACTTTTCCAAACAAATTGCCCTAAGGTACAAGCTTGTGTTGTCATCGTAATATCTAACAAAATAGACTTCAAACTAAAATAAATTAAAGAAGACAAGAATGGATATTGCTTATTCATCTTAGGAAAATTTGATCAAAATGAGATTTAAATATTGAATATTTTTGCCCCTAATATATGAGTACTCACATATGTAAAAGAAACACTGCTAAAGCTCAAATCTCACATCAATTCTCACACTCTAATAATGGGAGACTTCAATATTCCACTTTCAACCTTGGATAGGTCAACCAGACAGAGACTCAACAGAGAAATAAGGAGTATAACACAAGTTATGATGCAAATGGATTTAATAGTTAACAACAGAAGCTTCCATTAAAACACAAAGAAATATTCATATTTCACATCACCCTAAGGATCTTTCTCTGAAGTTGACCATAATATGGTCATAAAGCAAATATCAATAGATACAAAAAATGAAAAAAAAATCCCTTGAATCATATCAGACTACCATAAAATTAGAGTTAAACAACATCAAAAATGACAGAGAGCCTACCAACTCAAGGAATATAAACATCCCTCAACTGAACCACCTCTGGGTCAAAAAATAAATTAAGAAAGAAATCAAAGACATCTTAGAGTTTAACAAAAATGAATCCACAGCATACCCAAACTTATAGGACACAATAAAAAGCAGGCTTAAAAGGAAAATTTATAGCACCAGATTCCTATATAAAAAATCTAAATAAATCACACACTAAAAAACTAACAGCATATCTGGAAGCCTTAAAACAATTAGAAGTAAAATCACCTAGAAATAGTTGAAGGCAGGAAATAATTAAAATTAGAACTGAAATCAATACAATTGAAACCAAAAAAAAAAAAAAAAAAAAAAAAAAGGAAAACAAAAAAAAAAAAAAAAAAATAAAAAAAAAAAAAAAAAAAAAAAAAAAAAAAAAAAAAAAAAAAAAAAAAAAAAAAAAAAACAATAGAGGGAATCAATGAATCAAAGAGTTGTTTCTTTGAGAAAGTCAACAAGATACATAAACCTTTATCCAACCTAACCTAAAAGCAGACAGAGATAAAATAAAATCAGAAATAAAAAAAGGAGACATAACAACAGACCCCCAAGTAACCCACAGAATTATCAGGTCATACTATGAAAATCTATACTGCACCAAAATGGAATACATAGAAGAAATGGACAGCTTTCTCAACAGGTGAAATTTACCAAAATTAAATCAAGATCAGATTAAATACCTAAACAGACCTATAAATCCAAAGGAAATTGAAGCTGTCATTAAAATAATTCCAAGTTAAAAAAAAAGATCAGGTCCAGATTGTTTCAGTGCAGAATTCTACCAAACATTCAAAGAAGAATTACTACCAATACTCCTCAAACTGTTTCATTGAGTAGAAACTGAAGGAATATTCCTAAACTCTTTTTACTAGGCCACAATAACCCTGATAGCCGTCACTCAAAGATTCAACAAAGAAAAAGAATTGCAGACCAATTTCCCTGATGAATATTGATGCAAAAATCCTCAACAAACTTCTGGCCAACTGTATACAACAATATATAAAATATATCATCCACCATGATCAAGTAGGCCTCATGCCAGAAAGACAGGGATTGTTCAACATAGGGAAAACTGTAAATGTCATCCATCATATAGATAAACTGGAGGGGCAAAAACACATGACTATATCCTTAGACATGGAAAAAGCCTTTAAGAAAGTCCAACACTCCATTATGATCAAAGTCATGGAGAAATCAGGAATACTTGGAAAAAACTGAATGTAATAAAGTTGGTTTAAAAGAAGCAGACATCCAACAACAAACTAAACAGAGAAATACTCAAAGCAATCACAGTAAAATCAGGAACTAGAGAAGGCTGTCCACTCTCCTGTTACCTATTCAATATAGTTTTCAAAGTTTTAGCTAAAGCAATGAGAGAACACAAAGAGATTAATGGGATCCAAATTGGAAAAGAAGAAATGAAACTATTTCTATTTGCAGATGATATGATTGTATAAATAAGAGAACCACAAAATTCCACCAGGAAACTTCTACAGCTAATAAACACCTTCAGCAAGGTAATAGGACACAAGATTAACTCAAAGAAATCAGTAGCCCTCCTATACACTAAAGATAAAAGGGCTGAAAAAGAAACAAGGAAAATATCACCCTTTATAATAGCTACAATTTATGTAACTATAACCAAAAAAGTAGCAGACCTATTTGATAAAAATTTTAAATCACTGAAGAGGGAAGTTGAATAGGATAGCAGAAAATGGAAGGATCTCCCATGTTCCAGAATAGGTAGGATCAACATAGTAAAGATGACAATTCTACCAAAAGCAATCTACAGATTTCATTCAATTCCCATCAAAATCTCAACGAAATTTTCACAGACCTGGAAATAATACTCAATTTCATTTGGAACAAAAGGAAAGCCAGGATTGCTAAAACAATTTTGTTCAACAAAAGAACCTCAGGAGGCATCACCATCCCCAACTTCAAATTATAGTATAGATCAACCATAATAAAAACAATCTTCTACTTGCATAAAAACAGACTTATGGATCAATGGAATTAAACTGAAGTTCCTGACATTAACCCAAAAACCTAAGAATACCTGATTTTTGACAACAAGCTCCAAAATATTCAAAGGAAAAAAGATAGTATCTTTAACAAATGATGTTGGCATAGCTGGATGGTAGTGTGTAGAAAAATGCAGATAGATCCAAGCCTAACACCCTGCACAAAACTCAAATGCAAGTGAATCAAAGACCTCAACAAAAACCCAGCCACACTGAATCTGATAGAAAAGAAAGTGGGGAATATCCTCCAACGCATTGGCACAGGTGATGACTTCCTAAATATAACACCAGTGGCACAGACACTACAACAACAATCAATTTGTGGGGCCTCTTGAAACTGAGATGCTTCTGTAAAGCCAAACACATAGTCAATAAGATAAAATGACAGCCTACAGAAGGGGAAAAGATTTTAACCAATTCTACAGGTGACAGAGGATTGATTTCTAAAATATACAGAGAACTCACAAACTAGAGTCCAAAGTCCTCAGTAACCCAATTAAAAAAATGGAGTTTAGAACTGTAAAGGGAATTCTCAGCAGAAGAATTACAAATAGCTGAAAGGCTTTTGAAAAAGTGCTCACCATCTTTAGCTATCAGAGAAATGCAAATCCAAACAAGTTTGAGATACCATCTTATACCTGTCAGATTGGCTAAGATTAATGACACAGATGACAGCCTATGCTGGGTAGATTGTGGAGCAAGGGGAACACTCCTCCATTGTTTGTGGGAGTGTCAGCATGTTCAGCCACTCTGGAATGCAGTATGGTGGTTTCTCAGAAAACTAGGAATCAGTCTCTCTAAGGACCAAGCAATACCACTATTGAGCATATACTTAATAAGTCATAATTGCACACAAATGCATTAGTTCAACTATGTTTATAACAGCATTATTTGTAATAGGAAGAACCTGGAAACAACCTAGATGCCCCTCAACTGAAGAATGGATTTACAAACTGTGGAGTACTTCTCAGCAGTGAGAAAAAATGATATCTTAAAATTCACAGACAGCATTAATATGAAGAAAGTTGGAGTTTAAATATGATTTACCTACATGGTGTCAAAGCAAATGACTCATGCTTCATTCTTGGCAAGTCTGATATTTCCATGTAATTTAAATATTCTTTATAAAGCCTCTCATACTTCTAAGGTAAATAGTCCAGGGGGCTGAAATAGAAGCAATGTTGGCACTAATGTTTGAGGTCATGTATGATATCTAAAAATACATTGTTGTTTTTATTTTTCCAGAAAGGAAAGAAACTAAAAGAGCCAACAAATCTCAAGTATTGGTCCTCTGTTTAACACCATTTTCCTACAATGGCATCAACTTACATATTGGCAAAACCAGGCATTTTTTAAAAGACATATTGCTTTCATAATACATTTTGTGTAAGAGCTTAATTAAAAGAAAAAACTTAGGTCTAAATTTAATTATTAAATCAGATATATAAGATTAGCTTTCAAGGGCTAGTTTTGTTCTATTTGATTGCTTTTGTAGTTTTCCTAGCACCTAATCTAAAAATAGAAAAACCAAGTTAAAACAACACAATATGACTATTTTCTAAAAAAAAAAAAAAAAAATCAGCATTGAGAAACAATATGGTTATTTTCTGGTGCATAAATTTTTTGTGGTATTCACACCTGAATGTATAAGGCACATGTCATTTGGTATGGTTGAGGTGACAGTGAAACTGAAGTGTTACACAGTGCCATAAACACTAAATGGGCTTCAGAGTCTAAGATATTTACTTGGTGGCTCTTTACGGATCAAAAAGAAATGCTTACACTTGTTCTACCCTTTACAATGAACCAATATTTCAATTTGCCCCAGTTCAATCTTTTCTAAATCCTGTTTTATCAATGGTTCTTTGATGACATAAACTATTTCAATGACTTTCAAATAAAATTCCACTTTTTGAGTAAATATTCAGCTTTCATGTCTTGCAATGAAAAACACATTAACTATTGTAAATTTCTAATGACTTCGTTCAAGAAAACTGGAGACTAATTGTTATTATAGCCTTGTATAATTATTGAATTTATTATTTTAATTAAACTTACCAGTGATCAATAAAATAAAAAAAGGCCATGTTATTTTTTATTTTAAAGATTTCTACACAGTTATATTGGTAACTGAAGTTGTTATTGGAGAAGACAGAAACTGTTTCCATATGTATAGAACTGAAAGTTTCTGGGCATCTCTAGTCGAAAGTTCTTCTATGACTTCTGCCAGAACCAGAGAGAGGACTAAGTGAACCCAACATAAACCCCTACTCTAGAAGCTGTATGATGTAGAAAAGTTTATTGTTTTCAGATTTGCTATATTAACCAAGTATATGTTATTGAAGGCTCATTATTCTTATTTTTCTTTACTTCTCAGGTTTTTCTTTTTTACCATTTATAATCAGGGGACAATCACTGACATTATAACCTTCAGGAAAATTGTTACCTCTTTATTAATTATAATACCCAATCAGCCAGTTTTGAGGATTGATGCTCTTAATAAAGAAATAACATGACTTTATATATAAACAATTTTATATTCATTTAACTAAATGTTAATTAAAGAAATATGTATAAAATTAATTTTGCACAATCTCTATTTCATATATTCATGTAAGAAAGGAATTTATTTACATTTAGAGTTTATAGAAATTATTGTGAAAACATTTTAGTATTTAAAAGTATAAAATATGTAGTTATAGGATCTATTGTTCACATTTCTTTATCAAAAATATAAGAAATATTTAAAACACTGAGGAAATCTTTGACATTCATTCCTGACTTAGACAGATACTGAAAAACAAATGGTCATACACATGTGATAATTAATCCCATTTCAATTTGTGAGTTCAAAAATTCTGAATTAATCGGAATTTTTTGTTTTTATTTTTATTTTTTTTTTTACATTTTCTTCTCCATCTGAGACATAGACACAGAGAAAAATGATGTCTTTATAGTGTATAATTCACTTGAAATTGGGTTGGCTCTATGCTACATTCACTCACATTAATCCTCTTCCTGATCTTGATAAGTACATGGATTCTTTTAGATTGCTGCTATTTGTGACAATCTTGGGCTAAAGTAAAAAAAAAAAAAAAAAAAAAAAAAAAAAAAAAAAAAAAAAAAAAAAAAAAAAAAAAAAAAAAAAAAAAAAAAAAAAAAAATCCTGCAAAATAAGGAATGGATACCCATGAGTAAAGTCATGAAATTGTAAAAGGAGATTATTGACATCTCAGGCATGCTCTAGACTGCCTCACTCATTTCTCTGAGCCCAAGGGGAAATGAAGAACTTTGAAACTAATTTAGAATAAGTCATCATTACCAAAGGTGAATGTGCTAATTTTGTAGATTTTTATTGTATTTAATTAAGCCATAAATAGTAAGAAAGTGAATCCACTTAAAATTTAAATTAAAGGTGAATTTTAAGAAAAAAAAAAGGTAGACATTATTTCTATACCTACTCCACATAGTGAATAAATTTTTTAATCTATTTGAAATGAAATACTAAAATTTTTAACTAGAAATATATTTGTATTCTCTCTGTGTGAGAATGCTATTGAAATAATGTCAATTCTTATATTTTTGTCAAAAATTCACTAAATATTGGTCATTGTACACATGTTGAAATTTTAATATTAGTTAATTAGCTTGAGGACTTAGGAACTCAAAACGATTCATCAGTTTATGAATTAGAAACTAAACTTTTAAATACTATGTAAATATTTATTGAAGATTATGGGTTATTTTACTTGACTTTTAAGTTGCAAGATGACAAACTTGTACTGACTATTGTTAAAATATAGATCAAAATTAAAATTTTGATATTACACTAAACTAATCTATTTCTGATATTTTGTGATTAATTGTGTTTTTAAAGCTTTTGTATATCCTTAAGGTCATAATATTTTAAGAAGCCTCGATGAACCCTGTAATAAGTCTGCATTAATCTGATGAATATATATGTGTACTCTGTTGTCAGCTGGAGACTTGTGTTGGAGTTGAACTGAAGGTGCCTCAGCCAATAGGACATGCCTTCTTCCTTATTGAGTTAACATTCATCTTATGTGTGCTTACAATAGTAGCATACATTTAATCCAAAGAAACTTACTTCCCATTCATTTAACTCCTTTCTCAAATGATCAAATTGAATTTTTTTTTAAATTTATGAATGCATTTATATTTTCTAACCATGTATAGCCTTATTCAAGGTCCCTTCCACCTCCCACTCCCTCCAGTCACTCTTTTTTCTCCACATCTCCCCATCTCCTTCCCAGCAAGGGAAGGAGGTCCCAAGGTCCCAATATTGCTCAGTTCAGCATTTACTCCTGGCAGATCCCATTTCCTCACCTCAACATCAAGATGGAGTCAAGTGTTCCTCTAGAGGGAGTGGGATCCAAGGTGTTAGTTCAAGGTGTTTCAGATTCTAAGCTGTTCAGGGGTTTTGGTTTGCAGCATGGGAATGCTTTGGTTTTTTTTTTTGTTTTTTGTTTTTTTTTTTATTTTATTATTATGAACAAAGAAGTCACACTTTCTATCCCTGTATATCCTTATTCAATGTCCCTTCTGCCTCCGACCATATCAGGCCATTCTCTCTGCTCCACAACTTACCATCCCCGCCCTGAGCAGGCGGCAGACGGTCCCAAGGTCCCACTGTCTCAATATTGCTTAGTTCAACCTCTACTCCTGGCAGATCCAGTTTTTTCCCCTCAACCTCAAGACTGAGTCAGGTGTTCTTATAGGGAAAGTGGGATTCAAGAAGTCAGTAGCCCCAGATGTTCTGATTCCAAGCTATTCAGTGGTTGTGGTTTGTAGCTTGGGCATGCTTTGCTTTTTTCTTGTTTGTTTGTTTGTATAGAGTCCACTAATGAGTGTATACATCCCCTGCTTATTTTTCTGGGATTGTGATACCTCACTCAGGAGGATATTCTCCAGATCCATCCATTTGCCTGCAAATTTTAGGATATCATTTTTTTCTTACTGCTGAGTAGTACTCCATTGTGTAGATGTACCATAGTTTTAAATCATTTCTTTTATTTTTTTTGTTTTATATAACTGTGTAAAGGTGTCAAATCTTGTAATTACAGACAATTTAGAGCCACCACGTGGATGCTGGGAATCAAACTCAGGTCCCCCAGAAGATCAGCCAATATTCCTACCCACATATACAGTAAGAAAATATTATTGTGAGGATATTTAAAAACTACATTTGATACCCAAACTAAATTGATTTGCTTTTAAAAATGTTTGCCTCAAATGAACTACATTAAAATTAAATTGTTCTGTAACTATGAATTTGTTATTTATTTGCAACTTAAATTATTTGAAATAATGAAAAATAAGCAATTCTGATAGTGAGTGTCAAGTATCAAATTCCAATAAGCCTCAAATTTATTCTGTGTTCATGCTCCAGGTTTGTAGCCAATGTGGTATGCTTCATCAATTGTATGCACCCTCTTTATCTGCTCTGTTGTTTTGTTTGTTACTTCTAGGCATGCTCCATCTGCTGGTTTATATATCTCCTATAACTACTGCCTAAATTGAACTCCCCTAGGTTTTATAACTGCTTCTCCTCACCATGTGCTATTTTAATAGATATGCAAGTAAGTTATATTAACATTTATTCAAAGCCAAAAGGCTATAGATTCTGATTCTCCTGCCTCAAAATGCAAAGCATTTGATCAATTTCATCCAATTATATGCTTTACCTCAAAATTAATCTTTGATTCAAGAGTAAAAGCTAATCCCAAGCATCATTCACAGCAACTTTGACATGCATACAGACAAAATCTTAAAAACATCACTTTCCTTTATAGATCTGCAGTGTTTTGCTGATAGGGAACTTCTTCTTAGCCCAACTTTTCAGCTCTCAAATCTATATGACTTCAATTTTTATTATAAGTTTGTACTTTGTCAAGTTGAATTAAGTCAGTTTCTGCTGCTTTGAAGCTAAGAAGACATTTAATCTGACTATTCAATCAGTTTTCCCATGGTAATATGATATTTAAAACATATATTCTAGCAACTACCTGTTTATATAGATTATGAGAAGAAAGCAAAAAGTGTTTCTTGTTGATTTCTTTCTGGGTTACAAAGAGATTCTAAAGGGAAAATTATTTCCCTCAACCTAAATTTATGGATCATTTGCTTTTCCCTATCAAAAGAGGGAAATTTTGACATATAAAGCTAAGTTACTTGGGTATACTCTAGTATAGTTCAAACAAAAGTTCAATAGATGCAAAAAAAATGGGAATAACCCCTTGTATATCAGACCAAAATGGCCTAAAGTTACAATTCAACAACAAAAAAATCACAGAAAGCCTACAAACCCATGGAAACTGAACATCTCTATATTGAACCACCATTGTGTCAGGTAAGAAACTGAGGAAAAAATATAAGGCTTCCTAGAAATTATTGAAATGAATCCACAACATACTCAAACTTATGGGATATAATGAAAGCAATGTTAAGAGGAAAATTCATAGCAGTAGTTACCTATATGCAGAAATCTCACATAAGAGACCTAGCAATTCACTGAATGCTTTAGAACAATTAGTAGTAAACTCACCTAGAAGGAGTAGAAGGCAGGAAATAATCAAACAAAAGTTTCCCTGGATGTAGGGTCTTATTTGCTACAATTCCTGATATAGGCTATGTGCTTGGACAGAGTCCCCAATATGTCTTAGTCACAAAACAAATATGTTTTAATAAAATTAGGATTACTAAAAAGATTAACTAAGTATTCATTAACATAATCAAATTGCATTTTCTTCAAAGAGCAAAACAATAGTTATACTAAACTCACGTCTCACTCTGTATTGGGTATCATTTTTTTTTCAGGGTTAACTAAATATTTAATATATATCCACACCCTCACTCTTTCTTTTTTTTAATCATTTTTTTCCTACTTTATATTGCATTTATCAAAAAAAAACAGTAAAATGAATTTAAAATGCAGAAAAGTTAACAATAACTATAAAGAGGATAAGAATAATAAGCATGGCTTATCAAGGTTGGTAATGCAAATAAGATTGCTACACATATATTAAATTTGTGTTCAGCTTTCCCTCTGAATTTTTTTTCCATCCCTGTATATCCTTATTCAAGGTCCCTTCCCCCTCCCACCACATCTGGCCATTTTTCTTCTCTGCAACTCCCCATCTCCTCCCTGGGAAGGGAGCAGACAGTCCTATGGTCCCACTGACCCAATAATGCTTGGATCAGTCTCCACTCCTGGCCAAATCCAGTTTTGTACCCCCTCCCTCAAGAGTGAGTCTGGTGTTCCTATAGTTGGAGTGGGGTTCGAAGGGTCAGTCCAGGGTGTTTCTGATCCCACGCTGTACAGTGGTTGTGGTTTGCCGCTTGGGCATGTTTGGCTTTTTTTCTTGTTTGTTTGTTTAGAGACCACTAGTGAGTGAGTATATCCCCTGCTTATCTCTCTGAGTTTGTGATACCTCGCTCAGGAGGATATTCTCCAAATCCATCCATTTGCCTGTGAATTTTAGGATATCATTTTTTCTTACTGCTGAGTAGTATTCCATTGTGTAGATGTACCACAGTTTGTTAATCCATTCTTCAGCTGAGGGACATCTAGGTTGTTTCCAGGTTCTTGCTATTACAAATAATGCTGCTATGAACATAGTT
>PVIH01016738.1:0-44501 GCA_004025045.1 Sigmodon hispidus
TTCCTCCCTCCTTGAGAAAAAGCAAGCACTCTTAACTGCTGAGTCATCTCTCCAGCCCCTGAATCTTTTTTTCCAGCCCTAACATTCAAAACTGTTCTTTGCTTTAAAGAAATGGGAAGGACTTTTCTCCTTGCCCAGAGGCCTGTCCTTGCATTTTCTACGGACAAACATCAAAATCCCTGAAGCCTTCTTTTCAAAATGTAAATGATTGAGAAATAAATACACATAAATTAATTTGAAAATCATCTTTTCTAGCCTGGTGATAGTGGCAGTGCACACTTTTAATACCAGCACTCAGGAGGCAGAGGCAGGTGGGTCTCTGTGAGTTTGAGTCCAGCCTGGTTTACAGAGTGAGTTCTAGGACAGCCAAGGCTTCACATGAAACCCTGTTTCAAAAAAATCTAAAAACCAGAAAGAGTGCATGCGCACACGAGAGAGGGAGGGAGGGAGCGAAGGAGGGAGCGAGGGAGGGGAATAGGGAGAGAGGGAGAGAGATATGGAGGGAGGGGGGAGATGGAGGGAGGGAGAGAGAGAGAGAGAGAGAGAATATGAATCACCTTTTCTAACCCCAAACTAAGATTCTTCCAGGAAAAAGTTTAATTTTATGCATAACACATGCATTAATAGTTCTCCAAGCACACGAATGCTCTTGCACATTTTAGCATTCCCCCCACCCAAACAAGTTGTTTTGATATTTTTGTTGCCTATCTGTCTCATTCACACGCTGTAATTTTATGGAGTGCTAACTACTATAAAATCATATTTTTTTTATATCCTACCTTTTTACACTCAGTAACACATTAGCAAAATTTCCATCTTGTCACAGAGGCTTTCTAATTGTCACGTTTAATTGCTTCATAATATTTAGTTGAGTGAGTTGATTATAGTGTATTAGCCTTCCCTTATAGCTGAATACCTAAGCAAGTTCTAATTATTTTGTTAGTATGATTAATGCTTCAGTGGGCATCTTCCTGCTCTTGTGGATCAGTTCCCTCAGGATAGAGTCCTATGGGAAGAGTGTGTAGTCTAGAAAGCCTGATGGGCACTTCCGAGTGCGTTTCCACATGTCTGACCCAGCCCTTCTGGTTCACACTTGATTAGTTGCTTTAATAAGATAAAAGAAGAAAGGAATAGTTTTTTAAATAAATATTTATTTTAAGTGTATATGTGTGCACCTGAGTACACATGCATGTGTACTACATGTGTACAGAGCCTGCAGAAGTCATAAGAGAGCATTGGATCCCTTGAAACTGGAGTTACAGGGAGTTGTAAGACACCAACCAGGCAGATGCTGAGAATTGAGCCTGGGTCTTCCACAAGAACCAAAACTGCCCTTCCCACTGGGCCATCAGCTAGCCCTTTAGGTTCTCATAGCTTTATCTAGTGCCTATCAATTTATGTCCATGAAAGATGTTACTGAGATGTGGTCTCTAGTTTCCCACATCCCCGCTGATCCCTTCATTGAAGTTCTCGCCCTACTACTGTAGCGAAAGCCTAGCCTTCCCCAGCTCTCCTCACCATTTTGCATCATTTATAATATCATAAGTGAGTCTGTGTCCTCCATGGGCACATGAAGGCAACATCTCTGTTTTACTCATTGTATCTCCCAGAATTTATAACCTTCCCTGGCTCAAACCAGGTTCCAAATAAAACTTTGATAGATAGACAATTATACAAATTTGAGGGTCTTAAGAAAAAAAACCTTAGACTAGATAATGAGCCCCTGCCTCCCAGTGAATAACCTTGAGGAGGACCTTATGGGAGCACTTCTCTTTCCACATTTTCAGACAGCAGGAAAATTATTTTTCTTAGGTTTATTAATTTTTATATGTATGAGTGTTTGCCTGCATGTATGTATGTGCACTGCACACATGCCTGTTGCTCCCTGAAGTGAGAAAAGAATGTCAGATCCCCTGGAACTGGGTATATAGATGGTTGTGAACAGTGATGTAGGGGCTAGGAACCGAACCTGGTTTCTCTGCAAGAGCGGCAAGTGCTCATAACTGCTCACCTGCCTCTCCTGCCACCGGGAGGGGTTTCTAGAACTCTGTGCTTTGCTCCTCTCACTCACCCCTCCCCACTCACCCACTCACCCACCCCTCCCCACTCACCCACTCACCTACCTTCCCACCAACTCACCTTCCCACCCACTCACCCACTCATCCATCCACACACTCACTCAACACACCTACCCACTCACCTTCCCACCCACTCACCCACCCACCCACCCACACACTCACCCACTTATTCACTCACTCCTTCAGTGAAGAGACAGTGAGTGTCTGATGGGTAAATTATGAAGACAGACAAGTCCTGTGCAGCCAAGAAAACGTTCTTTCATTTTGGGGAGATGGTTTCCTAGGAGAGCTGGGGTACATATCCAATTGGCTTCTCTGTGTCCCGCTTCATGAAGCTGTCTCCCCATACACCCACAAGGTGTAGTTTCTGTGGTTTGTTTCTGTACTGTCTGAAGGGCCAGGTCCTTTAACTAATATTGGAAAAATTTGTCTACCTGCTATCTTTATCTTTATCGTTTTTATATGGGTGAAGTTCTCTACAAGATGTCAGTCTGAGTACTGGGTTTCGAATTTAGAAAAAAGAAGTGCTCCCCACCCCCTCACCCTGTTAACCCTTCTCTTCTCCACCCCCAATACAACCTGCTTCCTACTCCTTTGCTTTGAATTTCCCCTCATTACAGCCCTTTACTCATGTCCTACCTTGTACGGCTACTCCAATTTAAGCCTACTTATTTACCTTAGATTCAAAGCCGGCATCCACAAATTATGGAGAACACAAGGTGTCAGTCATTCTTGATCTGTTGTTTTATTCTGAGTGGGTGCTTCTAGCATTATCTATTTATCTGCTAATTTCATTCTCTCCTTTTTCTTTAGCAGCTGAATAGTATGCCACTGTGTATATGTACCACGTTTTCACTACCCATACATCAGTTGATGGATACCTAGGCTATTTCCACTTCCTGGATATTGTGAATAAGGCAGCAATGAGCATGAATGAGCCATATCTCTGTAGTAGGATATAGAGTCCTTTGGGAGTATGCCTGGTGGTAGAGCTTTGATCACACTTGCAAAGAATCTTGTGACTTCTAACTCTCTTCGTGAAGGTGGGAAATTTCTTGATGTTAAAATGAAAGCAACAGAGGCGTGTCCTTGTCATGTGATCTTGGTGGTCTCCATCTAAATAGTACCAGGATCCTTGATGTCCCTTCAAAATGGATGAGTCTATTGACAAAAAAAGAGTGGTTATAGAGAAGAAAAAAAGAAAGAAAGGAAGGAAGAAAACACACACACAAAACAAACAAAACCCACCAGCAGAGCCCTCAGCGCTGATACTTAGGTAGGACAAAACGGTAAGAACTGCATTCCATTGTATAGGCTCAAGGGTGTAGGTGATGAGTCTGAGTTTACGCAGATGGAAATTACTAGATGTGGTGTTTGGATACTGGTCAATTTGAGTATAAACCTACATCTTTAGCCAATCCACTACATCCCCTCACATGTAATGCCTACAGGGAAAAGGCCCTTGACTATGGTTTTTCTACGGTTCTGTGGGTCTTTTGAAACCGGTCTCCATTCTGTCCTGAGCTCTTCAAGGCTGGCTTTTGTGACCCTTCACTCCTTTGTCCCCAGGCTGGGTTTGGCCAATGGAAGCATAGGCAAAGGGGGGCGGGGCAAGAATGGCAGAGCGTTTATTTTCCTGTGTCCTCTGTCAAGCAACAGATTGGCTATGTTCTTCAAAAGATGAGCCCAGCTTTAGCTGTTCTCTTTGGATTCTGGTAATCTGTCCTTTCTTTTCGGCCCCTCCCTCTTCCTTCTCACATGGAGTGGTGATGGCGCCCTCTCCTGGTGAGGGGCAGGTGTATCACTATGTATGCCTTGCAGTTTCCCATAATTGTTGTTCAGTCTCTTCCCTATACTCTAACTCGCTGGGAGCTTAATAATCATTCTCTGCTGACAACCTGCTGCCTCCTTGCTTACTAGATTTGACCATCCTGAGGGCTGGGCCAGATTTTAAACCAGAGGAGGGGAGAGGGGAGGGGAGGGGAGAGGGGAGGGGAGGAAGGGAGAGAGGCATGGAATTAACCCTCCTGGGAGTCTCCTGCTCTGACCTGCTCCTTCTTCACATACTCACCTGTTCTCTTTCCCCACCGTGATGCTTCTGCACTGGGACAGCCCTTATATGTCATAGAAGTTCCCAGGAGTAGCCCAGAGCTGGGAAAGTCCCTGCTGTCCCAGCTAGCAGATGTGTTGGGGGGGGGTGAGTGACACTAGATCTGCTATCAAAACAGGAAGGTCGCTTTCATGAGGTCGAGGTAGGAATTTGGAGTGAAATTTCCCTTGGAAAAAAAATTTCATATATTGTACTCCCATCCTGACAGTGTAATGGTTAAGAAGCCTGGCATTAGATGGTCAATGAGGTTTTCCCCGCAGCTATGACCTAACATTGTCCTCTGGTGAAATGATTAAAATACATAGTAACCAAAGACCAAAAACTATGATCCCAGAACACCACAGCCCTCGCCCTGTGAGTCACAGTGACACAAAGTGGCATCTTCATTATTGTTAAATCTCATGACTCTTAGACAAAGCTGCTCTCTTGGTGGCTCAGGCTGGCTGGAAATGACTCATTTAGGGAACCTATGGCTTTCCCAGAGGCACATCAGTCAGTCAACTAGTCCCCTGTGATCACAAATATCCCTGGGAAGTATCCCATCAGGCTGTGCTGGATTTCATCTTCAACCACATAGTTTCTGGAAACAATTGAAGATTTCTATGCGGCTTCTTTGAACTCACACAGCAACTCCATGCCTAGTATTAATAAATACACTCCCTGTGGACTTGTAGCTTAGTTGGTTAAAGTGATTCCCTAGTAAGAAGTCACTATCCAGGGAGGCAGATAATAATCTAGAAATGCTCATCCAACTTGAGGCACATATGTAAATGTTATCATTTTTAATGTTAATTAATTTTTTCTTTTGGTTTTTTAAGACAAAGTCTCTCTGCATAGCCCTGGCTGTCCTGGAACTCACTCTGTAGACCAGGCTGGCCTTGAACTCAGAGATATGCCAGCCTCTGCCTCTGAAGTGCTGGGATTAAAGGCATGTACCACCATTGCCTAGCAATGGTTTTATTTTTTACGTGTAGGGGTATTTTGCCTGCATGCATGTAGAAGCACCACGCCTATGTAGGCCAGAAGAGGACGTTGGATCTCCTGGGATTAGAGTTGAGTGGGTAATGAGCTGCCACCATGTGCATGCTGGGAAGAACAACTAATGCTTTTAACCACTGGGCATCCAGCCCCTAATCCTAACATTTAGGAGACTGAGGCAGGAAAAGCACAGTGCTGAAGGTAGCCTGGGCTACACAGCGAGACTGTGTCTTACAGAGAGAAGGAAAGAGAAGGAGATGATTCAGTGAATAAATGTGTTTGCCAAACATCTGAGAACCTGCGCTCAACCCCAGATCCCATGTGAGAGGAAGAGAGATAATCATTCCCTTAACAGTTTCCTCTGGCTTCCACACTTTTACCATGGGACACACACCCTTTCACGTTATACCACAAACTAAAATAAAAATTTAACTTTAAATTAAAAAAAAAGGAGAAACCGCTATGTAGTGGGATTATGTTATGCTTTAAATAATCATCCCGTCTATGGGTTTAAAAAAAAAAAAAAAAAAAAAAAAAAAGCTGATTGGCCAAAGGCAAACAGGAAGTGTGGGCGGGGCTGCCAGGCTAAGAAAACTCTGAGTACAGGAAGAACAGGAGAGCTGCCAGAGAGCCACCACAGACATGACAAGGAGACGGAGCAGATGCAGAGGAAAGAAGCTGAAATGCTGCTCAGAGTAAAGGTACCGAGCCCCACAGCTGAACAAGATGGATTGATGAAGGAGTTAGCAAATTATATGCCTGGGCCCTAGATCAATCAGCGTAAAAATAATACAAGCGAATGTGTGTTTCTGTGGACTGTGGTCCAAACTTTGAGGCCAGTCCCAGAAAGTCCGGGCTGGAACCTTTTACAACACTGCTATGCAGCAATGTCCATTGCTGGGTACACTGAGATGCCCTGGCCTCAGTGCCCGTTGACCAGAAAAAAAATTATCTACACCCCCAAGTCTGCTTTCCTAGTTAGTATTTGCCTGGCTTTTTTCTGTCTTCAGTATGTGCTGTGACCATATTGAATATTTGCCTTTGCATGTGTGTCTGTGTGGCTTTCTGCAACAAAGATGGCCACACATATTGGTATCTACTTTTAAGTTAAGGAATAAGACAGAGAGAAACTTTAGTGTTGGGCCAGGACTGGAGCTGCAGAACCGTATCAGCTGTGTGTTCTCAACGCATTACATAGTGTCTCAGGGCAGAGTTCCTCCAATGTGAAATAAGAATAAAAGCATTTTATTTGTCCCATATAATTACGGTGAATATTAGAAGGCGTTAGTGTGTTGTATGTCTGCTCATTGCCCGACACACTGAGGGCGCTTAGTTGATAGTTGGCAAAAGCACTCAGGTCCTCATCATCCATATAAGGTAAATGTGGACGTGGCTGCATTTACTTTGAGGAACAGTAGAGGGCAGGCCAGACTTCACAAAGCTGTTCGTGAAATACTGGTTTTCAAATCCACTTTCAGTAGGAAGACAGGAATTCCAGAGATGTCTTTCTTAAATGCTTCTCGTGAAAGATGGCTCTATCACTACTTCTAATATCGTCATAGAAACGAGAGCCTTCCTGTTAGGCAAGAATCTAAAGAAGATGTTGGGCAATATTTAACCAGGAACTTCCATCGCCTTAATAGCATTGTGATATCACTGCAGCTTGCCAGTGTGAACTTAGACGCTTGTCTCTTACAAGAATGCAGGATAAGATGCAGTATTTTAAAGCTGATGATTGCAACCCAAAACTTTATAAAGATCTAAGACAATGTGAAGTTATTAAGATGACTATTTTGAAATCATTTCAGATGTTTGAAGGTCTGCACTTTGGTTAAATTAGGGAGGCAACTGTGGTATTGCTTTTAAGAAACTGTAAATCACAGTTTTCTAAACACCTTCCGTCATTCCGGTTGCTTTGTTAAGAGGAGACATGACCTTTCTGTAGTAAACCACCAACTGCAATCCTCAGACTTCTACATATGTGCTGTATACACCCATTCAGACTCACAAATGTATATATAAACTTAAACCCATTATGCTTCATATGTAGAAATAATAAGGACATAAACCTATCAACCTATATGGGACTTAGACATGAACAACAAGAGAAAAAACCCTCAGAGTGTTTGGCTGTGTCGTAAGTTCACAAAGGCCCAGGACCCCTGTTGTACTGTTCACTCTTCACACACTTCATATAAAGTAGGACTTCAGGTTGCTTGGTTTAAAAGTCTGGTTCTTGAGATGTTCCTAGGAGAGCCCTTGCCTTGCTGGCTTGCAAGTGTTGGATGAATCTGTGACAAAGAAGTGGTTCAAGGGACACTTTAAAAGGCTGTGGCTCGATGTATTCCAGTGATATGGAGATCTGACCCAGGGAACACAGAGGCTTACTCTGCTTCCCAGTTGTGACAAGTGCAGAGTCTGCTAACATGAATGTCTTTCTAGTGTTCACACTTGAGGTGACAGGAAGGAACAATTGGATTTTTTTTTCCACTTTTCAACAAATCCAATTAGGCCTGAACTTATAAATTATGGAAGCTCCCATTATGCACTAGTGTGATTTAGAGCTCAGGTGTTGTTGGGAATATAGCTTGCAGGGGCATTAGCAGATGGCTATTCAGATTGTGACATTATAAATCAGTGTGCCAGCTCCTTCCTTGATAAAGCTTTGCTATTACAAAAAAACAGCCAGCTGCAGGCTGTTGGAATAACTTTGCGATGAGCACTTTTTATGCACACTAAGTATGAGGTCTCTGGTTTAGATACCTGGAACCCCCAGAGAGGTGGACATGGTAGCCTGCATTTGCTATCCCAGCTATCCTATGCTGAGATGGGGGTGGGGGCTGATGGCTGACAGGAAAACCTCCAGAAGCTGTGTGTGGGCCAGTTAGCCCGGTGTGCACACTGACAAGGTGGAGGGTGAGGACCCACATCTGACTTCCACACATGTGCCATGTGCCATGGCTTGTGTGTGCTGCCCACAGTCTCACACAAGCATTATGCAGCCACCATCATATACATATACTATATACATATCACATACACATATGCATATGCATCATATAGACATCTCTTCCTCTCCCCTTTCATACAGAGAGAGAGAGAGAGAGAGAGAGAGAGAGAGAGAGAGAGAGAGAGAGAGAGAGAGAGAGATATTTTAAAAGCCACTGCAGGTAAGCTTTATGCTTAGTTATGGAGTAAAATTTGGATTACAGACAGAGTAATACATTAGGTGTATTATTCTCCTTATGTGTTGTGTTAATGTGAAAGCTGATTAGAAATGGTTGTGCTGCACGCAGAAGTAAGTAATTTTTTGAGGAGAAAATCTCTACAGTATTTCTACTGTGAAATTAACCCTTCCTGTTCCTGGAAGACAAGACTCAATTTTGTCAACTTGGAAAAGAAGTAAATGAACTTTCAGGCTTTCTGAATTGTCTGACATCTCTGTCAACTTTTCTAGTGCTGTGACCAAGGCAACTTATAAAGAAGAGTTTAATTGGCCTTACAGTTTTAGAGGGTTAAAGCTCTTAATGGCAAAATAAAGGAACAGCCAAAAGCTTATATTTTGACCATGTCCCTGAAACAGAGAGAGAGAGAACTGCGAACCCCCTTCCCCACCAGTGACTCACCTCCTCCCAATCCTTCCCAAACAGTTCCACTAGCTGAAGGACACATATTCAAACACATGAGTCTGTGAAGTCCATTCTCATTCAAACCACCACATCTAACACCTCAATTTTTAGTATCAGAATATTTCTATGCAAGAAGGGGTTAAGCATGTATTCCAACAGTATTAATAAAAGGAGAGGTTTAGAAGAACAAACTTTCTATACCGATTGCTAGGTCAGAACTCAGAATGTAACAACAACCATTAAAAGGTGACATTTTGTCATTGCAGATCTGTGAGTCACTATCAATAATACTGATCAAATTTGAAAATACATTTAAAAGCCAGGTTCAGTGGCAGAGGTCTGTCATCCAGATGCTCATGAGGCTGCTGGGGGAAGGTGTAGAGTTCAAGGATAGCCTAGGACATATGAGTGAGATTCTGCCTAAAAACCCAAAAGGAAAAGGAAAGGTCTGGGATATAGTGGCATAGTATGTGTCTAGCTTGAGCGAGACCTTGGGACCAGTCCCCACTGCATCAGTAGTAGTAGTAGTAATAATAATAATAAAAATAAATCTACTTACAAATTGTTTTTTCCATCTAATAATGACAATGTCACCGGGGTCAGATATGAGTCCCTTTTTTGGGGGGTCTCCATGTGCCCTCAATATTACCATATATTCTAGTTAGACTCAACTATCAACTTGAAACAGACTAGAATTGCCCAAGAAGGAAGTCTTAATTGAGGGAATGCCCAGATCAGATTGATTTGTGGGCATGGCTGTGGAGAAGCATCACAATTGCTTTCACCAATGTAGGAGGGTCCAGCCCACTGTGGGTGGCACCATTCCTTGGCCAGCTGGTTCTGAGCTGTATAAAGCAGACAGTTAAACCTGAGTTTGCACAAGCCACCAAGCACCATTCCTCCATGGTTTCTGCTGTACTTTTTTTTTTTTGGCACATCCTCTTGTCAGAGGTAATGCTGCATAGAATAGCAAGCAGGCCTGCCTTCTACTGCCTTCCACTGCCTTCCACTGCCTTCCACTGCCTTCCACTGCCTTCCACTGCCTTCCACTGCCTTCCACTGCCTTCCACTGCCTTCCAGTTGCTGCTTAAATTTCTGCCCTTACTTTCTGCTATCATGGACTGTAGCCTGGAAGTATAAAGGAAATGAACATTTTCCTTCTCTAAGTTGCTTCATTCACAGTATTTTTCCAGCACAAGAATGAAAGTAGAATACTCTCAGTCTGGTTCTGATGGCCCAGGCCTCTGTAGAGAAATGTTTCTGGCTTGTTCTCCATGGATTTGGTGTTTCTAATTTATTCTCTTGTTTTCCATGACCTTCCTTTTGAATCTTTCCTTCTGCCCTTTTGTCTTAACCCTCCTCTTCCTCTTCCTTCTCCTTTGAGACAGAATCTCTAGCTCTATAGCTCTGTCTTGTCTGACTCACTATATAGACCAGGTTGGTCTCAAAGATATGGCAATCCCCCTGCCTCTGTCTACTGCGTGCTAGGACCACAGACATATTCCACTGTGTCCAGGTCCATATCTTACATTTTATCAAGTCAATATAGCTGTGGGTTCAAGTTTTCCAAAATTCCAACTTTAACAGTTCAGTGTTAGATATTAAACAAAGACAAAAAACAAACAACCAAAAAACAGAAACAAAACAAAACAAAAAAAACCCCAACCAACCAACCAACCAACCACCAAAGAAACTAAGAAGGCTTTTCTTTTTCTGGCAGTAAGGAGTAGGCGTCATTCCTTTTCAAGAAAATGACTACCCAATTCTGAACCCAATTATAGTCTGTCTGTCTTTTAAATAAATGATTGTCCCACAAGAAAGCACAGGCTGAGCCCTGTCACCTCATGAACAGTGTTATAGTCACCTTTTGGGCCATATCATGGCTCAAACATAACTGCGTTCTCTGAAAGCCTCAAGTCTTCCTGTCCTTTGAACTTTCGGTAATGGTGTGACTCTCAGATCATAACATGTAGACTAAAAAATGTTTTCTACATCATTTTGAAGCATCAGAGATGGGCTGAGAAATGAAATTTCAGTATATTCTTAAGTTGTTTGTGTGACCAAATGAATGCTGGAGAAATACTTCTTTAAAATCCCTGGCAAAGCCACCAGAACTGATAAATGCCAAGGTAGTAGGGAGCCACATGATATGATGGAAATAAGCACATCCCTGGTCTAACCTGGGAAGACACTCCACAGGGGGTTGTTTGAATGGCCTCACCATCAACATTAGCAAGTATAAGGATCTAAGACATGCATGAAGAATGTTCTGGTAAATTGTACACCTGCCCTGATTCTTGTATACACAGCATATGATAGCTCTACTTGAAATTAGGATAGACTGCTTATCTGCCTGCTGGGGGAGGGGCTTTGCTATGGCCACGTGACCACAGGTACCACCTGTTGGAGAGACGAGGCTCATAATTATCCCATGATTCCAGAAAAGATGAAAAATGGAGTATTGTTGTGGAAGGGAACTGATTACTCTCTTTTTATGTAGCTTCCACCTGGTAGCATTATAACACTAGCTCATCCTGACATATGGTCACTGGCCAGAGAGAAAAGAGAAATACAGAAACCAGCAACAGATGACAGACGCCATGACTTCCCCCTGTGCCCAGAAGGACAGAGTTTGAAATGGGTCTTATTCTTTATTTTTCTTAAAAATAAGTATGCACATAGAGCTGGGAGATGATGTTGCATGTCTTTAATTCCAGCACTCAGGAGGCAGAGGCAGGCAGATCTCTGTGAGTTCAAGGTCAGCCAATGTGGTCTACAGAGTGAGTTCTAGGACAGCCAAAGCTACACAGAGAAACCCTGACTCAAAACACCAAAATCAAACCAAAAAAAAAAAAAAAAAAAAAAGGCATGTGGAAAAGGCTCATCTTTTGAGATATTTTGAAGCTTTAGGCAAACATCTTAATTCTCCATTTTGCAACAGAATTTTAAGTATTCCTACCCATTTGCATTGCATTAATAGTAATGGGTATCTGACTGATGGTAGGAAACTCATACAAGAAGTGTCGCTAAATTGGGAGAATAATCGCTGTATTGTATTTGTTTTTTATGTGTGAGGGTTTTGTTTGTCGGTGTGTATGTCTGTACACCACCTGCATGCCATACCAGCAGAGGCCAGAAGAGGATTCGGATCCCCTTGAGGCACCTGATGTGGGTGCTGGGAACTGAACTAGGTGCCTCTAGGAAAACAGCCAATGCTCTTAACTGCTGCATTATTGCTCCAGCCCCTGCATCACACCTTCTATCATACATTTATTTGACATAAGAATGCTATTTAATGCCAATTGCTGGTTATTGAGCTGCTGTTATGGGGCAGGGTACTGTATACATGCACTATCTGATATTGAAACATTAAAATTTTATAGGAGTCAGTGCGATGGCAACTATTCGTGTTTTGATTCTACAGGAGAAGAAACTGACTCAGAGCTGTTAAAGGAACACCTCTAAGGGTATATAGCTGCTGTGTGGTGGCGATGAGCCTGCTACCTTCAAGCCTAAATGCCTCTCTTTAGTGTGGGTGAAATGGAAAGAACAAAAGGCAGGAAAGAGCTGAGTTCTGATGTTGACCCCGCTGACATCATCCAAGCCATACCACTGAGTCTTAATGTTCTTATCTGTAGATCAGGAATCATGGCAGCGTCCCTGCTTTTCCCAGATGTCTGCTGAAGATAAGATGGAGAGGTTAGGGGGCTGGAGAGATGGCTCAGTGGTTAAGAGCACCGTCTGCTCTTCCAGAGGACCGAGGTTCAATTCCCAGCACCCACATGGCAGCTAACAACTGTCTGTAGTTCCAGTTCCAGGCAAACACCAAGGCAAATAAATAAATAAATAAATAAATAAATAAATAAATAAATAAAATAAAGTTAAAAAAAAAAAAAGATGGAGAGGTCATTGAGAGAACTCCTGAGCACAGGAGCAGCAGGGTTTCTACCTAGCCCCTGAGCATAACTCTTCAGAGAGAAGCTTCCAGTGGTCCCTGTGGGTATTCATAAATGACATCCAGGGATGGATGTTTGGACTTTCTGAACTCCAGAATCACATGCAAGCTGAGGAGATGTCTTTATAAGTACCCAGCCACAGATGCTTTACTACAGCCACAAACATGGAGAAAGACACATATTATGTAGCTATGTGGTTTGGTGCTGTGTTTTTAGTGGATGGATCCCTCTCTACTGCCTACTCCATTGTGTCATTGTATCTTATCTGGTTTTTTGTTTGTTTTTCAAATTAATGTTGGCATGATAGAGCTTTGTTGTGGATAAAAAAAATGACCCCCTGAAGATACTACTATTGTAATTTTCAGAACCTGCAAATGTGTCACTTTATAGAGCAAAATGTGGTGAATGTGGTTAAGGATTTCAGGATGGAGAGAGGCTCTGAGATAATCCAGGTGGACTCTGTGATAACAGGCTCCCAGCAGGGGGAAGGGAGGCAGAAGAAGAGGTCTGGGTTATGTAACCTGAGAAGGACTCAGGTGTTCTTGTGGGCTTTGACAATGAAGAGAGAGAGCCCTGAGCCAGAGCGGGGCTGCCCTCTTGATGCTGGCAAAATGGGACAGACAAGGATATCCTGTCTCTGCAATTTCCAGAAATGCATATAAGCCTTTCTACCATCTTGGCTTTAGCCTGCCCAGACTTCTGCTGAATTTCTGATGTACAGAACTATACAATAACATTTCCTGGAGCTACTAAGTAATTTGTAATAGTGAAAAACTAGTTCAGCCTCTAATGCACTAGGAAGGATGTCCGGCAACCTCTATGTGATTGGCCAGGCTTTATTGCAAATGACTTAAAGAAATGAATTCTGCACAGTCCCTGTTCCTTGGACATTTATTTATTTTGAGACAGAATTTCACAATGTGCAATTCTTCTTCTATACGACAGCACCCTGGATCTTGCATAGGGGGGCCAGGTGCCCCTGGAGTTTCCAAGTCTCTTCTCTACCTGATCTCTATTCATGCTCAGTTTTGATTTTCTGGTGGTGGCTTCTGAAGAGACTCATTGTGGTCCTCACCTCCCTACAGTCTCCCTTCCCTCTTTATTGGTGCTGAGATGAGTGGCCTGAGCAGTGCCAGGAGAGGGGACATTTGTAGGCACTGACTGGAGGCACTGAGGCAGACGTAGACCTTCAAGAGGACAGGGGGCTGCTCATCCCTCTGGGACTTGGCCTGTACGTGGCATGGCAGGCTTAGATGTGGCTGACTGGTGTCTGAAGTCAGTTTCCAAGCTGACATTCATCTACTGAGATCCTGTAGTGTGATGGTCTCTGTTCCGGGAGGTGGCCAGGTTATGGGGATGAGCCACTCACCTAGCCTTAGCTGAGAGGAATATTTGAGAAAGAGAGAAAGCTAACCAGGATCTCAACAAAGAAGATTAATTATAGCCTAATGTGAAGATGATGCTCAAAGGCAGAGAGGGTTGTGGTTGCTTTATTTGATTACACCACTAATAGAGGGGTCACACCACCAGTTTCCTAAATAGTGAGTTTATCAGGTCCTTTCTACCCTGTGTGCCCATGATTCTGTGGACCAATCTCTGCTTTCCCCTTCTCTTGGAGAAGAGAATTTGATCTGTAGTCAGATAATGTGAGACCAAGCCTTGCCCACCCCCATTTAGCTTTACCTTATAATGGCTTTGTGTTTAAAATGTGAATGAAGACCGCCCTTCACAGGATGATTGACAGGAATGAAATGATGTCCTGTAAAATCAGTACTCTGTAAAGCATAACGCATTTAGCATCTGCCAGTTATGATTAACGTTATTTGTCTCTGGGGATTCTTTCGTATCCAGGCACGGGTCCCTTTCCCACAGTTCTCAGCCTCTGCAGTGGGGAAGAATGCATTTATGGAAGGCCCAGCGAGAAGAGGGAATTATAACCTAGCACTAATATGTAATTAGTAGTTGGAAATCAGATTAATTGTGTAGGTCTTTCTTCCACTAAATGGTACCTCTGTGGCTTTCCAAGCTTTGCATGCTGCAGGGTAGTCAAAGGAGAGGCAATTGACTTTTGTCTTGTTGAGGTGTTTACGTAACTCCCTGCTAAGTAAGAGTTAGCAATGGAAAGGAAACTGCTGTGTTTGTGGGTGAGGCTGAACACAGGAGCAGCCGCCCACCCTTTTGAAGGCAAAACCCCCAAATGGAATTCTGTTAGATTCAATGCATTTTAACCTGGCTGAGTAAACTGAGGTTTGCCCTTGACTGGGCATACTGCCAGGTGCAAGCGTTATAGAGATGAGGAGCCCTGACCTCTCGGCACCATAGCTCAAGGAGGCGGGGAGAGTACCACAGTGTGGGGGAGCCTAAGCTAGAAGGGGTCTGGGGGGAAAGAACTGGCTTCTTCTGCTGGTGTTACTTCTCACCTCACTCAGATGCAGGACGAGGAGAGGAATGGTGAAGGCTGACTTTTTGTTGTTAGGCAGAGTCACCTTCTAGAAAAGCCACGGTCACAGGGGCTTTGACATCATTGTGTGCTTATAGAGAGGATGAGAGGATTCTTTTAACAATTTATTACTTTTCATGTGTTTGTGTGCGCGTGCACGCATGCACATATGGCTGCAGGGGTTGGCAGGGGCTAGGGGTACTGGACAGTTCTGAGACTAGCGTTACAGGTGGTTGGGCATCACCTGATGTGAATGCTGGAAACTGAACAGGAGCCCCTCTAGAAGAACAGTATGGTCTCAACTACTGAGCCATCACTAGCTCCTCCCAGTATATTATTTTTCTTTCTTTTTATTAAAAAATATTTATCTATGTGTATGAGCGTTTGCTCTCAGGTATGTATGTTATCACTTGTGTGCCTGGTGCTGGTAGGATTCAGAAGAGTGTGTCAGACAGATCCCCTGATTGAGTTATAGGTGACTGTGTGCCTGCATGTAGGGACTGAGAACTGAACCCAGGCTTTCTCCAAAAGCAATAAGAGTTCTTAACTTCTAAATCATTGCTCTGGCTTCTTTCAATATATATATATATATATATATATATATATATATATGTATATATATACACATATATGTATATATATTCATTATTTACAGAATACTTTATTAGTTCTTGTAATCAAAACCACGTAGATAAGACCTTACATATTCAATACAATGTGTCACCCCTGTACAAATGGGAAAAAATTAAGTTCAACATTTTTAGACCAATAAGGCTGTTAATTTCTGTACAATACCAACTCAACACAGTAAACTGGAATACTTTTTTCCAAAGTTGATGGCACAGCTAAAATTTCCAAAAATTCAAATTATATGTATATATTTATATTTATATAAAAAGACCAATAATAGTATGTTATGCATTAATAGCAGCAACAGCTTTTCTAGATTCTGCAGCCATTTGAACAAAATAGTAGAGACATCCAGCACACTCCATTAAAAAGAAAGAAAGAAAGTAAAAAAACAAAATCCCAGAAAATAGCACAGTTCAGTTACTTTTGTGGTGCCTGGCACCATTTTTTTTTTTAAAAAAAATAAGCTTCCCAATCATCATCTGGAAAAGAAAACATTCTGGGGAACATCATTAAAAACAGCTCTGATAAAGCACAGTCACTACTATGTATCATAAAGCAGGTACAAGCTATTTTATATTCACAGATATATGATACATTACTGTCCTATATTTATAATACTAGAGGATACAATTTAAAAGACATTATTTGAGACTTGATTCTACTTTTCCAGCAGAGAGCCCAAAGGATGGTATGACACAGCTCTGTAAAGAAATTTAAATTATTTTTTATTTTTATTTTACGTGCATTGGTGATTTGCCTGTATGTATGCATATGTGAGGATATTGAATCCCCTGGAACTGGAGTTACAGACAGTAGTGAGCTTCCATGTGAGTGCTGAGAATTAAACCTGGGTCCTTTGGAAGAGCAGTCAATGCTCTTAACCACTGAGCCATCTCTCCAGCCCCTCAATATATTCTTAATCATATTTTTGTTCTATCTGAGATGGCAGCCTAGTTTTAAAACATTTATTTTTTTGTACTCATTTATTTTGTGTGTGTGTGTGTGTTTCTGTGTGCATGTGTGCAAATGTCCGTGCAAATGTACTTACATATGTGTGTATATGCACGCCTCTGGAGGCCAGAGGCCAATGTTGGGTGTCAATCACACTGCACTGTAGTTTTTTTGACTCAGGATTCCTCATTGAACCTAGAGCTTGTTCAGCTAGATTGGCTGGCCAATGAGCTCTGGAGACCCACCTGTCTCCTCTCCTCCAGTGATGGATTATGTGTACCTGTGTGGTCAAGGTCTATTTTTCCTGACCGTGGCTTTCTATATGGGTGCTGGGGATCAAACTCAGGCCCTTGTGTCTGTGGAGAAGATATCATCCATCTCCTGAGTCCTGAACACAGTTTTTGTTTTTTAATCAATTTTATAGTTGGAAACTTTTTGGGTTTAGTGTTGGCACTTCCTTGTCTGAAAATAAGAGAATACAAAATAACCAACTTGTCTAAGATTTGCCTAGGTCAGGAAAATTCCTGAAAAGCTCTGGGTGTCACATATATGTGTGTTGTATGTGTGCATTCTTACCCATTGTCCTGTTTGGTACATGCTTTGGATATAGATTCTACTATATTGAGGTCAATTTACAAATATTAAGTTGCAGAAAAGCTAATCCAAAACACTTGCTTTATTAAAGGCACAAAAAGGTGGGAAGAAAAGTCATTCTTTATCTCTTCATGAATTATTCCAATGGTATTCTGGTATGCATGTGTGTGTGTGTGTGTGTGTGTGTGTGTGGTGTATGTGCATGCGTGCATGTGCGGGCATACGTGTGTGTTATTCTTTGAATTCTCCTTTAAGAGTGGATTCCTGTAATATCCTACTATTTCCTTCACTGATAGGGTAGATAAGGTCTTTAAAATACATTCATTTAGTATTGGCATAGCACAATTCTATCTTTGAAAACTTACCCTCTAATTTTGTAGAAAGAATTAGCTGACGGCCTGGAAACTAAAATGTGTTGAGTATCCTGGCTGGCCTGGAACTCTCTCCATACCTCAAGCTGGCTTCAGATTCACAGAGATCATCTACCTTTGCCTCCTAAGTGCTAGAATCAAAGGTGTGCATCACCACACCTGGCCTACCAGCAAGCCTTTCTGGGTTTTATTTTATTTAATCCCCACAGTAGCCTTGTGCCTTTGTACACCAGCTCTTTTTACCTGAGGGCTCATGTGTTTTTCTTAACTAGGATTATATTGTCATAGTGACAGGACCGTGTTATGAGGCAAATTGTGTCTCCCTAGATAATACCTCAAAGTGTGACCATATTTGGAATGAGGGTCATTAGAGAGGTAATCACATTAAAATGAGCTCATTAGATAGATCCTACTGGGCTGCTGAGATGGCCCAATGAATAAAAGTATTCGCTGTACAAGCCTGAGGATCTGAACTTGATCTCTGGCATCCACAGTGGAAGGAGACAGCCAACTTTCAAAGTTGTTTTCTGATCTTCACACGTGTACCATGGCACATGTCCACAAACACACACCCACAGACAATGATGGTAATGGTAAATTAAATTTTAAAAAATGTAAATCCTACTTCAATCTGACTGGTGACCTCTTCCTATCCAAGCACTAACCAGGCTCAACCTTCCAAGCTTCCAAGACAAAATTAAGCACATTCGGGATGGGACAGCTGTGGAGCCAGCTGCTGGTGACTTTCTAAAATAAGGAAACTTGGTGTCAAACACACCTGAGTCTCAGGACATTGACTATATCTGTAAGGCAAAATATAGAGAGATTTTCAGAAAAGTACTTATTAGATACAGAACATGCATTCTCTTCAAGTTTTCATGCTGAAATACTCACTCCAGTCTAATGGCCTTGGGATGGTGTTAGGGCATAGACCTTCAGAGTCCAGAGGTTAGCGCCTTTGTAAAGGGGCCCCCAGAGAGCTTGTTAGAGTTCCCTGTGTTGTGAGGACACAGAATAGAGACGGGTGACTGTGCCAATCTGCTGTTCTTAAGTTGGTGACACTTGACCAAAATGGAACACGATGACTTTCTCCTTATGAATGATTCAAAAGAAGAAATGCTGTGGGAAACAAGGACTGTCCTAGTTTGCGTCTCTGTTGCTGTGACAAATGCTATCCAAGCCAGCTTTGAGACAGAAAGGGTTTATTACAGGTCATATCCATCACGAAAGGAAGCCAAGCAGAGACACAAAGCAGAACCTGGAGTCAGGAACTGAAGCAGAAACCATGGAGGAGGAGGATGCTTACTGGCTTGATTCCCCTGGCTTGCTCAGCTGCCTTTCTTACACAGCCTGCAGTGGGTTGGGCTCCAACTGTAATTACCAATCAGGAAAAAGCTCACTGATCTACCAACAGACTGGTCTGATGGAGGAGAGTTGACAGAATCTAGCCAGTCCAAGGACTTTCTAGTGTTATAGGTGTTAGTATTTTACTCATGAAAGAACTCGCTAGCACGCTGCCAAGAGCCATATTAGGTTTATTAAAGGAACAGGTGGGGGAGGGGAAAGAAGAGAGAGAGAGAGAGAGAGAGAAGGAAGGTAGGGAGTAGAGAAGAAAAGAGGAAGTCTCCCACGTGGTTGGTGCTTTTAAAGGTAGACATGCCCTAGATGTAGACGTCAGAGGCCCCTCAGAGCTCCTGCAGGCGGGGGCGTGGCCGCAACAATCTAACAATAGGGACTGAAGGGCACAGGTCTCTGAGCTGATATTTCCAAGTGCCTACTCTGGCTATGTGAAAGTGTATGTCAGTCAGCATTCTATCACCATGGCAACACAGCTGAGATGATCATTGTAAGAGGAAGAAGAGTTTATTTGGGCTCACAGTATCATAGGTCTCAGTCCGTGGTCAGTTTTGCCCATTATGGGGACCCTTGGTGAGTCAGAACATCATGGTTAAATCACGTAATAGAAGAAGGTCATTGGCTTCTTAGTGCCCAGAGGACAAAAAGAATACCTAGCAAGAGGCATCTGCTACCAGGCACCAAGCCCCAAGAACCAGTAGAATCTCTGTAGTCACCCCTAGGACACTGACAAGGAGCTTAGCCAGTAAGTGCTGAAGGTCCAAAGGACCAGCCCCACAAGATGCCTTGGGATGCAGGTCAGAGAGCTAAACAAACAAAACAAGACAAAGCATACTCCCAGCTGCTTCCCCATCTGTACCCCACTATCTGCTTTCCCCATATGCTCCACCCTTGACTCAATTTTATTAAGAAAGCAGACAGACAGGAGATAGTGAGGGCATTTCTGGACCTGCAGGAACACCTGCCTTTCCCATTGTTCCTTCTCAAATACTACACTTCCTACAGACCGGGTGGGTGGGGACTCACTGACCAAGCACCGAGTACCTTGCTTGTCACCACCTTAAAGAAAACATTCTTTCTCTGCCTCCCCACCCAATCTGGGGTCTGGCTATATACCTCAGGAACTCATAATCTTTTTGTCTCTGCTCTCTGAGTAGTGTGAATAGAGGCATGTGGTACTATAATCTGCCCCCCTCCAAAAAAACATGAGAGAGAGAGAGAGAGAGAGAGAGAGAGAGAGAGAGAGAGAGAGAGAGAGATTCCCCTTCAACATCTTTGAAGGCTGTGAAAGTTGGTGTCTTCTTGGGATCCCAAGACTCTGCCAGAAATCTGCCAATGCCAGCCACCTCCTTTTCAGACATCTCAACCCTTCAATTACCATCACAAAAGGCCTGATGTTAATAGAGCAAATATTTGCTAATATTTGGTGCTGACTACACCTTCCTGTTCTAACAGATTGATGAGGACCATGACTGTAAAAGATTGCATCATGCCAACTTCCTTTTATGTAACTTCTATGTGTCCAGTCCCCACATGGAGCATCACCTAATGCAAACCTTTCTCGGTAAAACCCAGCATTCTCTGAAGTCAGGCACCCATGAATATTCTCAGTAAGTTGACTCATACTTACACTGAAGCTCTTAATGAATGCTGTTGCATCTATATTTCTATGGATCTCATCCTTTGCCTTAAAAGCTCTCTATGGCTTAGATACTGGCTCTCTGAGCAACCTCACTGGGTACCGCCTTCACCATTTCTCTTGGACATTAGCCATGTTGGCCTTCTCTTCAATTTTAAAAGTACATAGTACTTCCTGGCATGGTGGCTTACTCTGGAATTCTATCACTTAAGATGCCGAGGCAGGAAGATCATCATGAGTTTGAGGCCAGCCTGTGCTAGAGTGATATTATCTCAAAACAAATGAATAGAACCAAATCCAAAAAAATCCCAGCACTTCCCCTTTCATGGGAGATGGTCTGGGAAGAGCCATATCTTAGGCAGGAGCAGTCTCTAAATACAGGGCAGACACAGCAAATGCTGACAGCATCAAAAAGGGGAAATGAAGTTGGAACTAGCAGTGTAGATCAGCCACCCCAGATAGATCTTCAAACTCAAGGCCCACATAGACCACAGCAACTTCAAGGCCAACCCAGGCAACTTAGAGAGACCCTATAGAAAGGGGGCTGGGAATGTTCTTTGCCAAGACAGCAAAGAATGTTTAGGTGTGGGCGACTGCAAGGAAAGAAGACATGGATGAATGGCAGTGTGCTGCTATCAGTCAGATAAAGACACCAGGCCACCTGTGTCCTCATGGCCCACCTGGATCCGCCCTCACTCACCTGACTTCTCATGTACAGTGGTGTGACATGTTTACTACTCATGTACAGTGGTGTGACATGTTTAACACTAATTTTTTTCATGTAAAATAACAGTGGCCCAAAAGTCCAACATGTTGTGTTTGAATGTATTAAAAAAAAAAATCAGTGTTAAACATATAGTCTCTCTCTTACTTAAAAAATTACTTTTTGCAAAGACTTGGGGTGTAACTTGAGGGTACAGCATGTGCCTAGCATGAGAAAGGACCAAAATTCCCATTTTCCCCAACCCCAGAAAGGCTAAGAGTGGCTATGTATATCTGTATACATGTGGCTATGTATATCTGGAGGTCAGAGATAGGCATGTTCCAGGGGCTTATGGGTCAGATAGTTTAGGCAATCAGTGACCTTGGGGTTCAGAGAGAGACTCTGTCTCAAGAAATAAAGTAGCGGTCCAGCAAGACAGCTCCATGGGTAAAAGTTTCTGCCATGCAAACCGGACAACCTAAGTTAGATCTCTAGATCCCATGGTAGAAGATAATTAACCTTTGAAAGTCAATTAACCTCCCCCGCTGATAGAACTGACAGCATCAAAAAGGAGATGGTCCCAGACCATCTCCCATGAGAGGGGAAGTGCTGGGATTTTTTTGGATTTGGTTCTATTCATTTGTTTTGAGATAGTATCACTCTAGCACAGGCTGGCCTCAAACTCATGATGATCTTCCTGCCTCGGCATCTTAAGTGATAGAATTCCAGCATCCAGTTTCAGCTGTCGGGGGCATCTGAGTGCCCCCGATCAGAGACACACACACATACGTGGACATGCAAACACACACATGGATATATACAGTGAAATAAAAATTAAAATACACTAATAAATTAGACAGTAATCAAGGAAGGAAAGACCTCCCCCATATACACATGTACTCACCCACACAAACATGAACACACACAAGAATTTTTTAGAGGAATTCTCTGGGCCTCAATTTCTGCTTTCCAAGTCAAGGACAGTTTTTCTTCCTGGGAGGTAAGGAGACACAGTTTGCCTGGGTTCTGTAAAGTAAACATGGCAATAAGGATGCTGATCTCCATTTAGGCGCTGTCCCCGAAACTGGAAACACTATGTACGTATAGATGCTAATTCTATGTGCACTTCTTTACTTAGGTGGGCTTACTCATCATCACATAATCCTTCTCATAGCCCTCCTAAAGTTAGAGGATTATTGTAGACACCCTCAAGATAACTCAGGATTCCTCAAGCTCACAGTGACAATTGCAATGCAGAAAGGGCCAGGATTCAAGGGTGGATCACCGTCTTGTTACAGAAACTTTTCCTTTCTGAAATAGGGTGTCACTATCCAGTACAGGACGGCCCTCATTTTTGGTCCTCCTGCCCCAGCATCCCATGTTCTGGGATTACAGGCATATGCCATCATTCCTAGATATCCTGCAGAGGCTGTGCCTTTTCTCCTCCTCCTCCCCCCCCCTCCCCCTCCTCCTCCTCCTTCACTTCTCCCTCATCTTCTTCATCCTCCTATTTCCTCTTCCTCTGTCTATCAGATTCATTTTTCTCTCTCCTCATCCCCAGTTTTACAAAGGAATATGTATGGTATAAACCTACCCTTCTCCTCATTGGCCATCTGAAGGCAGGATGTGTCGGGAACAGCTGCCCTGCTGGAGACATGCATGGAAGGGCTCTCCTGGTCCTCACTTTTGCTGTGGATGTTCCAACTTCCACAGTCCTGGTCCAGAAAGATGGGTTAAACTCATGCCATCAATGTTTCTGTCAGTACTCAAAGGGCATAGGCTTCATTATGTTAGACTAAGTGACCTTGAATGAATTATTCAAGACCACCTATCCAGTGAAAAGGTCTATGCTAGACTTTGTACATTGAAAAGTCTTTAAGACTTTAAAAATATTTTGAGCATAAAACTCACTGTTAAATGATTGAAGAAAGCAAATTAATAGTTATGACACCTCACAGGTGTATTTGTGTGTGTACGTGTGTGTGTTTTTAGACCATTTAAATAAGCATATGGTATGTTATTAACAGTAGGTTCCACATGAACATAGACTTGCAGAATTGATCTTTTTGCTTGGCTGAGAGTTTGAATCAGCAGACCCAGTCTCTGTGGAAGCTCTCAAAACTCAGACCCTGGGGCTGGAGGGATGGCTCAGTGGTTAAGAGCGTTGGCTGCTCTTCCAGAGGATCCAGGTCCTGTTCCCAGTACTCACAGTGCACAGCTGTCCATAACTGCACTCCCAGGAATCTGACATTCTTTTCTGGCCTCTGTAGACACCAGGCACACATGTGGTGCATAGACATACATGCAGGCAAAACACCCATGCACATAAACAAAAGGGCCCTGCAATCTCTAGGCCTCCTTTGTAGTTAGTGTTCTTCTCCGGGGAGCCTTGAACAACTGCAGCTGGTATTTTTGTTCACAGTGGGACATGGAAAGCCATGGACAGCTCCATAGCAAGTGGCAAATTCTTAGGTCCAAGGTCCAGACCCTGTGGGTCTAGGTACACACACTGGCCTTTCCCCCTTTGATTGTTAAAACTCCAAAGGTTCTGAAGGGGCTGCAGAGCTGGCTGAGTGGTTCAGAGGGCTTGCTACTCCTCAGGAGGACCTCTCTAGCAACCATGTCACAACCGCCTGTAACTCCAGCTCCAGGGATCCAATGTCTCTGTGGCACCTGTGTACATGTAGTGGGTATATGTGCGGGCACACCCCTCATACACACATTTATTTTAATAAAATAAACCTTTTAAAAATTGAAGGTTTTGAAACCTTTCCTTTTCAGCCAGATCTTCTTTTTTTTTAAAAAAAAAAAAAAAAAAACCTTTATTTATTTATTATTTATTTATTTGCCTTGGTGTTTGCCTGGAACTGGAACTACAGATAGTTGTTAGCTGCCATGTGGGTGCTGGGAATCAAACCCGGGTCCTCTGGAAGAGCAGACGGTGTTCTTAACCGCTGAGCCATCTCTCCAGCCCCCAGCCAGATCTTCTTAACACAGGCACAAACCCAGCCCCCTTTAGAGGGCCAAGGAAAAGTCAGCCAGGGAAGTCACCCCAAGACTGAGAGCCTCACTCAGGTGTGTCAAAGTCCCTGTCTGTTCTTCCTGAGTTTACAAAACCAGTGCATCTGCCCAGAGAGAAGGAAGCCCTGCTGCATATTTCACCTGAGATTAATAGTTTTGAACTGTGTTGCAACCTGAATACCTTCTGGGAAAGAATTAGTTATTTATCTTGGAGCCTGCAAGGGTCAGAATGGTAGTGAGGGGTGAGAGGTGGTGTGTGTGTGTGTGTGTGTGTGTGTGTGTGTGTGTGTGTGTATGTGTGTGTGCGTGTGTGTAAAGAACCATTGTTCGTCATGTGGTCAGTGCCGACTTCAATCAGGCAGGTTGACACGGTGTCCTTTGAAGTTTGGGTTTAGTCTTTACAGCTGAACCCAATGGTGGTACCTGGGAGAAGATACGAATCCACCTTGGGAGGATGCTCCCCAGCAGTGAGGACAGGGTAGGGGGTTTGTTCTGATGGCAGAGAGACCGTCCTATGACACCCTATGTTGCCATACTCAGATGCCATGCAGAACCAAGCAGATGGGGATTCCTGCTGGTGACAGAGCCTAAAAAGAGCCCATGTGTGTGTGTGCTATAGCCCTCCTGAGAAGGTGACTGGCTTACTAAGGGATCTTCTCCATTATTCCTTCTTTTCAGGCATTAAAACATGAACTATGAACGTAGAAGCTGGAGGGTGGAGTAAGGAAGGAAAGTCGAGCAGAAAGTATCAGAGTACAGTACTCTTGGCTAGTCTCCTCTTGAGGGAGACATCCCCAGTAACAAACACTATACAACTACAAAGTTCTGTCCACACTGTGCCACACAAGGGGCTAAGAGTGGCCCAAATGATTACCCACCCCATCCGATTCCAATGGACCAGTAGCCCATTCCATTTTGCTTGGTTTGGGGACAGGTCAACACAGGCTGAATTCCCCACCTACAGACACACGCAGCACTCAGAACCAGCCAGCCAGAGATTCAAAGGCCCATGGGGGAAACTTGGCAGGCCTGGGACCTCAGCTAACTCCCAAAGTCACCCTGAGGATCAGGTGAGAATTTCTCATCTATAAAATTGGACTAACAAGCCAGGTTCATGGTTGGATGGTGAAGATTAGAAGACAAGGTGTGTGCAAAGTGCATTACCTGTCAGGGAGAGATGTACAGACGTCTGGTGAGTGAACCCTGTCTATCCCCGGCCCCAGCAGTGGAAAGTCAGTAGAGGCTTCAGAAAAAGGTCCAGACTACAGCTGGGACTATTAACACCTTTTCTGGGTGGTGACCCTTCGGGTTCTTGGCCTTTAGACTTGCATCTACAAAGAATTCCTCTAAAATGCTCTCTCCCAAAGGTGCCTAACCTTGGATCCACACTTGTTACTAAGTTTCAATGTAGCTTTGTGTTGTTTTTTTCCTTCAGTGCGGAAGCTCCAACCCAGGGCCCTGCACATGCTTGGCGAGGGGTCTACCACTGAGCTTGCAAACTCAACTCTTTAAATGCAGCCTTAATTCAGTCTTGAGACATGAGGGCTTATGAAATGTCTATGGTGTACAAAGAACTCGGCTCGTTGTGCACGAAATTTAATGCCAAGATAGTAAATTAGTTTCAACTACTCATGGGTGGAGTGTGTGTGCTGAAAGCGTTCTAGAGCTTGAAGTTAAGAGACCAGGATTACTTAGCCATGGCTGCCATGGATGGGGTGGGGATGGTTGGCCGTGTGTCTCCTGTCTCTGGTCTAGTGACTCTCACGTCCTATATATCACCCGTACTGAATCCTGGTACTGCTCAGACTGGCTCATCTTCAAGTATCTCTTGCTAATGGAGTCATAGTAGCAGGAATCTGTAGATGTTTCTTGTGCTAGGAACTATAAGGAAAGTGACATTCTTTTATCAAGGGGACCTTTGTGCCAGCAGAATGTTAGCAGCAGTGGCATTCATGAAAAGAGGTCATGCCTAGTACTGGACACAGAGGAAAGAGCTAAGAGAAAAGAGGGCTGAACAGGAGAGTAGTTTGGAGCCCTGGTCCCAGCAACGCTAAATATTTAGAGATCTTCCATGAGTGAGTTCTGAGCCTGGGTCCAAAGCAGGGTGAGTCAGAACATCCCAGAGAGACCTGATGATGGACCTTGGGAGTACTGCCTATGGCAACGTGATGGACAATTTTACACTGGACAATTGACATCTGGAGTGAGCATGATATGGTGTCTGTTCCTTGGCAGCTTTTCAAAATATATAGGTGAAAAGGGGACCTCCAGAAACTTAGCTTTCATATCTATCTATCTATCTATCTATCTATCTATCTATCTATCTATCTAATTTTTATCTTATTTGCATTGGCATTTTGCCCACATGTATGTCTGTGTGAGGGTGTCAGAATTTGGAGTTAAAAACAGTTGTTAGCTGCCATGTGGGTGCTGAGGAATTGAACTAGGATCTTCTGGAAGAGCAATCAATGTTATTAACCACTGAGCTATCTCTCTAAGAAAGACTTAGCTTTCTAGTCCAAGAGATGGATAGAAGTTTTCCAGGTCACGGGAGGAGAAAGGGGGTTGGGGGGGCTATGCCAGGTTAGAGAAGTCAGCAGAGCAAAGTGTGGGAGCCACTAACATGTCTCATGTAGCTGGAGCTTAAGAAGGAGTACAGCCATTGACTCCGAGGCTTGCCTGAGAGAGGCCTGTGTGCAGGGGCAACTTCCAGCCTTGCCCTGAACATCATTTGGCCAGTTGTAAAAATAAAAATATAGATGTTTTGATCGTACTCAGAGATCCTGATTTAATTTGGTGAGCAGCTGGGATACTGAGACTAAAATCACCCCAGGTGATGAATTTTAACAATGCAGCCAGGGCTGGGAACCATTGCTCAAGGACACAGAGTCCTTGAGCAATTAAAATGGCTTATGTTTTTCTGATAGGACTCTGGCAGGCATATGGTCCGAGACTAACAGCAGGCGGATGTGTGAGCATGGAAAACAAATGTCCAGATGAAGCAACACAGGCCTTAAATCAGACCTTGGCAGTGAGGCAGGGAGTGGTGAGGAGGATGTGTGCTTTGAAAAGACAGAGGGATAGAGTGGAGGGGCAGCAGGAGCAGGGAAGGACCCAGGAAGGTGGTCAGGTTTCCTGAGAGATGCAGAAGACTTCAGTGAGGCAGGGAGTGGTGAGAAGGATGTGTGCTTTGAAAAGACAGAGGGATAGAGTGGAGGGGCAGCAGGAGCAGGGAAGGACCCAGGAAGGTGGTCAGGTTTCCTGAGAGATGCAGAAGACTTCAGTGAGACACAGTGCACAGGAGACGAAGATGGGGGTCTGCTAAGGGGGATGGAAAGCAGCCATGGAGACCGGAATCTTTGTTGAGCTGGAGACACTGCCCATCCTCCGAGGTCTGGCTACTGATTTTAGCTTTTCCATTTGTGTTTGCAATGAGAATCAGATTGTTCAATGTTCAGCTCCAATTTCCTTCTGGAAGCTTCTGGACATGCAGAGACTAGGAAGGAAAAGAACTGTGTGTTCATCACCCCGACATAGTTAGGCTTCTTCATGAGACCAGATTCAAAGTATCCAGACTCAAAGGCAGCAGGGGAAGCAAGCATGGAAAGATGTTGTCCATGCCTCTGCTCTTCCTGTCTCTACCGGCCACTATGCTCTCTCTAGGTTTGGGTCTTTCTTTGGCATCTAGGTAGAGGCCACAATTGGCCTTGTCTTACAAAAGAAAAGTGTGCCTGTCAATCCCCACTCACCTGCCAATCTCTACTTGTCTATCAATCCCTACCCACCCATCAATTCCCACGCCTACCCCCTGCACACACAATACCTAGAAACTTATTACAGATTTTCACCCTGCAGTGCAAATTGTCCTATTTGAAATAGTAGCATTTATGAAAACTGCCTTAGTTGGGCTGCACGAATTTATTAGGTTCCTTTCTTCCCCTGTATAATGTGGAACATTTTGATCCCAGCACTCTGGAGGTGGAGATAGATCAGGAATTCAAGGCCAACCTTGGCTGCACACTGAGTTCAAAACCAGCAAGGCTACATGAGACCTTGCCTCTGATAGAGAGTGGGGATGGTGAGAGAGAGTTGGGGCATGGGAGACAATGGGGGAGTGCTTTAGAGAAGATATGTTAATGTGCTTCCGGATGTTAGAATTCATGTCATCGGCAGAGTCATATAGATGGGAAAGGTAACCGACAGACTCTGTTGTTCTTTCTCCATTCTTCGAATCTGAACACTTAGCATTCATGAAAAGCATGCTGCTAAGATAACTGATCCGGGAGGTGAGCCCTCTCAGAGATCCTTTTCAGTGAAGGGACAGGGCTTGCCAAGAATACTCATTCATGTGGGTTTGAGCCATGTCTCCTTTGTATAGTTTGTATTCCAGAGAAAAGGAAGTGATGAATTTCAGTCTAGTTCCGAAACATGAATTTTTTGCTTTTGCTGCAGGGTCTCATGTAGTCCAGGCTGGCCTCAAACTTGATGACCTTGAACTTCTTCCGTCTCAGTGCTGGGATGCCAGGACAGGCATGAGCCACGACCACCAGGTTTTTTTTGTTCCATATGTATTTTATTTTAGTTAATTCTCGACCTTTTCCTTCTTTTCTTTTCTGGTTTACCCTTCTTTCTCTCCTTCCCTTCTGTAAACACTAGTCCCTGTATTCTCCCCTTCCACTCTTTTTTTTTCTTTAAATAGCTCACTGAATTTAATTGGTATTGCATGAGCATGAGTGTGTCCTTATTTACTGGATCATAAGAAACTTACCAGTGGCTTCATACCTTAAGAAAAGTGGTTCCCCCTCCCAGGAGTCATTTATTGTCAATAACATATTAGCTAAGAGAGGGGCCTCATGTGCCCTCCCCTCCATTGGTGCTGGAAATTTGATGGACTCCATCTTCTTACTCCCAGTTTATACCACGATCAGGACTGAGCAAGCACTCTTGTTATTGGGCTACATTCCCCAACTAGCATTAGCTTTTTATTTCTCATAAATATAATACTTAAGAAATGTGATACTTTGTTTTTCTGAATGTTTATTTTAGGGTCCCTTTTGCTTGCTTTCACCTAAATGTTGTTTGATAAAAGCTTAATGCTTACTTCATGGGAGATAAAAATAAATAAAAAGCTTTCCATTTACAGACTTAGTTTTGCTGTGGAAAAAATATTGAGTAATAAGTAAACAGATTAAGACAATGCATCAAGTCAAAACCCAGTGCAAGAGACTGAAATCTAACTCTCAGAAGGCAAAGCAACAGTGTCAGCTCTTAGACCCCTAAAGTCCATTTACAGAGAAGCATCTCTTTAGGTAGGAGGTAGTGAGAGCTTTGTGTCTGCTGTGTACATGCCATTAGGTGTACTTAGAGTTCTTATATGTCAGTTTTAAAAATCAGTGTGCCTTCCATCACATGATGGGAAGCTGTTTAATAATTAGGTGTTTTAAATATAAATGTAAAAACACCTAGGGGCTGCCCAGAGGCTCAATGGAGACAGGTGCCTGTCACTGAGCCAGATGACCTGAATCCAAGCCCCAAGACCCACAGGGTAGAGGAAGAAAACTAATTTCTGTAGTGTTCTCCGCCTCCACCTGTGTGCTGTGGCATGCACGCCCACACGTGTGCACATACACAGAGAAAAATCTTAAAATCGTAATAAAAATATTAATGCTTTGCCTCATCACTTCATGACGAGGGTTCGTTATATTTCTTTCTGCCCTTCCCCCACCTGACTGATTCATCAGACAAGGACTGGATTGATAATCTATAATTCATGTTAAGGAAAGACTTTTTTTTAAATTGCCTTTGTGTTTGCCTGGAACTGCAACTATAGACAGTTGTGAGCTGCCATGTAGGTACTGGGAATTAAACCTAGGTCCTCTGGAAGAGCAGTCAGTGCTCTTAACTGCTGAGCCATCTCTCCAGCCCCAAGCAAAGGCTTTTATGTGGTCTTGCTCCTTGGACCACTGCATCTCATACTTGGACCCTTTGAATAAATAAAACAGTTTAGTTCCCAAAAGAAAAAGAAAAAAGCAGGGCTATGGAGACAGCTCAGTCAGTAAATGCTTATTGGGGAAGTGTGAGGTCCTAGTTTCATCTCCAAAACCTGTGGACAAAAACCAGGCATGATGGTGGACATTTGTAACCCCAGCACTGGGCAGGCAGAGGTAGGAGGCTCCCTGACCAGCTCATCTGGTATAATTGTTGAGCTATAGATCCGATAGAGAATCCTGTTCAAAGGAGGGGCATTGTATCCTAAGGATAACGCCCGGGGTTGTTTTCTGGCCTCCACATCCATGTGCATGTACATTTCCACATACACATTCACACACAAATATACAAATGCCTATACTTTCCAATTTAATTTTTAAAAAGTTTATTTGTATGGGTGTTTGGACTCCATTTATGTCTGTGCACCATGTGTGTGCTAGGAGCCTGAGGAGACCCAAAGAGGACACCAGATCCTCCGGAAGTGAAATTATAGGTGGTTGTGAGCCACCACATGGGTGCTGGGAATTCACATAGGTGCTGGGAATTGAATCTAGGTTCTCTAGAAGAACAACAGTCAGTGTGTTTAACCTCTGAGCCATCTCTCTAGCCCAATATTGTTTTTGAAAGTATAATACTTAAAGAATCATATGGAGATCAATTATAGCCAATCCAGGAAGCAATCTGAACAACCTCAACCCCCTCCACGCTGCTTCTGCCCACCCCAACTTATGCTCCCTCCCCTTTTAAACTCCCAGGTTGTCTCCCATCTGGAGATGTGAAACTGGGCAGGGAGAACGGAATTGCATAGGAGCTTAAACATCAACCTGGGAGAGAAACCACTGGGGCATCCCAAATTAACACTGGAGGGACATGAGGACCTCAGCAAACAGCACTGCTCATGCCCCTGGCCAGTCCCCTCTACCAGGCCAATCCAGACTTGATTCAAATGAAGTGTAGACATGTTGGCTACAGGAATATGGCATAGACGTCACTCTGCCATCCACTCTGCTGACTTTGGGACATTTACAACCTTAGTTTCAAGTGAGAACATGCTACTTTTTGTATTAATTGCTATTTAGGTAAATGTTTATGGACAACTGAGTATTGGAGAAAAGAAAAAAAATGGGTCAACGACGTGGTTTTCTTTACCTTGATTTCTTCTCTTACTTTTGTCCCACATTAGGCCGTGTGTGTGTGTGTGTGTGTGTGTGTGTGTGTGTGTGTGTGTGTGTGTGTGTGTATTAAAAACTTTTAAAACCCAGGGTTTGGCATGGTCTCTGAGCGACTTCTGGTCTCAAATTGTCCATCCATGATTTAGAAGCCCTATAGAACTCCTGCCATCCCCAAGTCTTTGTTACACAGCCAAAACCCTCCGGGCAGCTTCCCCAGATGTCGGCACCTTGGCAACGCCCTGGTTTGAACATGATTTTAATAGCAACTAATTCCCTCCACGATGGCACCCCCGCAGATGGCTCATCATGTCACAGGCAAGTTTCAACAGTCATGGAACCAGATGAGCATATTTTCCCAAACAATAGCTTTGTGGTGGCAAACAGCTAAGGCACGTCAGGGGCACAGTGGTGAGGCAGGTAGCAAATGTGAGGTGGGATGAGTTATCTACTTTCTGGAGTGATTACTTATTTAATCTTTAATTGCTTCTGAAGGGAGAAGTGGTGTCCTTTGCAACCATGGGTGTATTTTTAGTGTACTCATGATATCTAAGAAGAAATTGTATTCTGGAGGTATAGCTGCCAGAAGAAGAGACTAGCAGGGGACTGTGCCTGTTCCAAGTCAGTTTGAAGGTGAAGGACAGCGTGGACACTCAGGGCAGCTCATCCTGTTTGTTTCAGATGTGCTAGCTAGCACCCATCCTGTCCACTCCTTGTCATTCTCTGCTCCCCTGAACACTCTGGTACACACTGACTCAGGACTCTCTCTGTTCCATAATGAAGGTGGAGGATGGGAGGGTACCAAGGACAGTGTGCCTAAGGCTGAGATGTTTAGTCTCTATGATGTCAACCTCTAAAACACATGGCACTACTCCAACATCTGTCATTTCCCTTGTAGCTGCCTATAAACTGACTTGCCAGTGTGTCCAGGTTCACATTAACTCTAGTTTGGGGTTCAGTTTGGGTTATTAGTAAGAATATAACAGCACAGATAATATGGAGAAACTGGGCTCACAAAAGACTCCTTTGACTCAGACTCATTACCTGTGATAATAGCAGCCCCTACATACTCACAGCACAGCAGGTTCTTAAGCCAAACTTATGTGAATTCTTATCTTAAGGCTACTGAGAAAATACAGACACCCCTCAAGTCTGTGGAACTAAAATTTAAGGCAACATCTCCCCCAATTATATACTCCAGTCCACAGATGGTCAGGTCCTTTATATAAAATGTCATGGGATTTACACATAGTTCACTGACATCCCCATAGGCACTTTAAATAACCTCTGGATTATTTTTTTTAAACACTTTTATTTATTTACTTAATTATTTGCCTTGGTGTTTGTCTGGAACTGGAACTACAGACAGTTGTGAGCTGCCATGTGGGTGCTGGGAATCGAACCCGGGTCCTCTGGAAGAGCAGAGGGTGCTCTTAACCACTGAGCCATCTTTCCAGCCCCACCTCTGGATTATTTTTAATACCCACCATAACACTATGGAAGTGCTATGTATACAGATGTTTCCCTGTTAAGTACACATTTTTGTAAGAACTTTTTTTCAGATCTTGGTTGGCTATACCTGTAGATGTGGAACCTGCAGATATAGAGGGCCAACTATATTTTTTTTAAAAAATAGAAAAAGTAAAATTGGGGCTGGAAAGATGGATGAATACTTAAAAGCACTTGCTGTTTTTGCAGAGGACCTGAATTTGGTTCCCAACACCATGTCCAGCATCTCAGAAAAACCTTTAACTCTAGTTTTAGAGAATCTAATGCCTTCTCTTCTTCTGGCCTCCATAGAAACTGCACTCACATGCACATAAAAATGAATTTAAAGTTTTTCAAAGATTTCATTGAGTATCTATGCATTCATTATACATGGTATGTTGTTACAGAAGTACATAATGTATGCTGGACATATCTCACAGTCTTCTACTGTCTTCTATACCCAGCCCATCAGTCCTCTTTGTCCTCTTAGACATGTCTACTTTCAATGTTAAACATGCATACATGATTTTATGTGTCAACACAAAATCTAGGAATCACACATTGTAGAAAACACCTGGTATTTGTCTGGGACTGACTTCATATGTTTAAGATGATGCTCTCTTTTACATACATTTCCTGTAAACAACGTAACTTCATTCTTCCTTATGGATAATAAAACAATCCATTGCGTTTGTATTAATGCCTCATTCTCTTTATTCACTTCTCTGTTGATGGGCACCTAGTTTGGTTGTTTAACTTAGCTACTGTGAATAATGTCACCATAAACATGAATGTGCAGATATGTCTGTGACATATTGATTTAGAGACCTGCAGGTAGGCACTTAAGACTTGGTATGGATGAATCATATAGTAGATTTAATGTTAGTTGTGAGGAATGCCTGTACTGATGTTCATAGAGGCTGGGCTACTTTATATTCCCATTATCAGTGTCTATAGCATTCCTTCTGTCTACACCCTCACAAGACTTATTATTTTATTTATTTTTGTAATAACTCTAATAACTAGTGAGATTGAACATTCTTTAATATATACTGGACATTTTGTTCTTAATATTTTGAGAACTGTCTTTTAATTTCATTAGCCCCATTATTGATTGAACTATCAGATTTTCTGTTTAGTTTTTTGGGGGGAAGAGGGTTGTTCCTTGTATATTCTTGAGAATGATCTTCTGTTAGATGTACAGTGTCTTAGTTACTTTCTGTTGCTGTGATAAAATGCCCTGATAATAAGCAGCTTCAGGGGGAATAGGCTTATTTTGGTTTATAGTTCAAGAAGGATCAGTCCACCATGGCAGTGAGCAGACAGTCCAGTGGGAGGCGCTGTCAAGTGTTCAAGGCTCCCAAGTTCTTGTCCTGCAGCCCTGATCTGTCAGTGATCTGCTTATGTGGCAAATTATTAAAAGTTTTAGAACCTATTAAGTGTTTACTGTCTCCTGTAACATGGCACATAACAGGCTGGGTATCTCATTGTCAAAGCTCTTCTATAGCTACTGAATGATCATGTGATTTCTCCTCTTGGGTCAATTTGTGTGATATATTGCTTTTATTAACTTGCATGTATTGAACCATTCCTGCATCTATGGAATAAAGGCAACTTGATCATAATGTGTGATATTTTTCTGTAAGATGAATGATCTTTAGAATTTGTTTAATGGGTATTTTACTGGGAATTTCTGCATGTTTACTGAGGAGAGTTGTCTATAATTTTTTTGGTGCTGTGTCACTATCTGTTTTTGGGATCAGGATGACACTGGCTTCATAAACAGAGCTTGGTAGGTGGTGTTCCTTCTTGACCTAGTTTTTGGATAATTTAGGAAGCATTTATGTTAGTTTTTCTTTAAAAAGCTTGTAAATTCAACAGTGCATCCATGTCAACCTGGACTTTTTTTTTTTAAGCTGTGAAATTAAAAAAAAAAAAAAGTTATTGCTTCAGCTGGACTTGGCCACACACCTTTAATCCCAGCATCCAGGAGGCAGAGTCAAATAGATCTCTGTAAATTCAAGGCCAGCCTAATCTACAAAGTGGGTTTCAGGAGTGAGGGCCACATAGTAATATTCTGTCTCAACAAACAAACAAACAGAAAACCCTGATTTTTATTTTATAACCTGTTATAAAGATATTTAAATTGTTTACCTCATGTTGGTGTTGTTTTGGTAAGTCATATAGATCTAGAATCATCCATTCTTTTAAAGATTTTCCAATTTAGTGGAATATATGTCTTTAAGCTATGTTCTAATGATTTTCTGAATTTCATTGGTATCTGTTGTAATGTCTCTTTCACCTCTAATTTTGTTCATTTGGGTCTTCTATTTCTTTTGATACATCTTCTAAAAGTCTGTCAAACCTGGGTTCAGGGAGAGACCCTGTCTCAAAGGAATAGAGAGTACTCAGCACCCTCATTTTGCCTTCACACATGAACGTAGGGAGATACATCCACAACATACATGGGTATAAACTCAACACTCAATACACATATACAAATAAGTAAGTAAATACTTTAAAATATTTTTAAGATAAAAAAATTTAAAATGGAAGAATATTTAAAATGGAGAAAGAAATGAGAATAGATTGGGATAAGGCTAGCCTGTGAAATTGTTAGTGTTAATGAAGATGGAGTGAATGTGAAGGGGAGAGAGCTTGACAGGCATGCTGTCTGATTGATGAGCATGCTGTCTGATTGATGAGCATGCTGTCTGATTGATGAGCATGCTGTCTGATTGATGGGCATGCTGTCTGATTGATGGGCATGCTGTCTGATTGATGGGCATGCTGTCTGATTGATGGGCATGCTGTCTGATTGATGAGCATGCTGTCTGATTGATGAGCATGCTGTCTGATTGATGGGCATGCTGTCTGATTGATGGGCATGCTGTCTGATTGATGAGCATGCTGTCTGATTGATGAGCATGCTGTCTGATTGATGAGCATGCTGTCTGATTGATGAGCATGCTGTCTGATTGATGGGCATGCTCTCTGATTGATGAGCATGCTGTCTGATTGATGAGCATGCTGTCTGATTGATGGGCATGCTCTCTGATTGATGGGAATGCTGTCTAAATGTGGTTCCATCCTTGTCTTGCAATGTTTCTTCTCAAGCTCCCAGATGCCAATCACACTCCTGAGGAGCCCTTTACAAAATACTAGTTCTGTCAGTGGAATGTCATTCATGGGTCAGGTAACAGATGCTAGACACACCTCTGCATCTTAGTGGTTGGATTACAAATGCAGGTTTATGTCCCCAGGATCTTTTCAGATATCACACTGGTCACTGAACAACCTATATCTCTGTTTCCCCTGCAGACTCTGGCTCCAGACAGATTTCTGCCTCACTGAATACTGGAATAGCTCTGATTCAGTTTCTCCCTATGGTCTAGGGGTTTTCAGATTTTTGCACCTAGTCCTATGATACTTATTCTGGGTTTCCAGAGGGCACAGTCCGTGGAAGGTGTGGAAACACAAAGCCACCGACTCATGCGGGAGTCTTTTTAAAATGATATTTTGCCCCACTCTGGTGGAGAGACAGGAAGAGAGAGTTCCTAGGACCTCTCATCTCTCCACTACACTCAAACTCTGTCTTCTTCCTCCCCTCTTTTTTTCTCTATCTCTTCAAAATGTCCATTACTGAGAGCACGGTGCCAGTTTTCCGTGGCTCTGGTTACTCCCTCTCAGTAGGAGGGGAGAGGTTTCCAGACCACACCAATCCCTCAGCCATTGGTCTTTCTCCGATTCGGGTATAGAAAAACATCTTCAGTGTTTTCAGCGTTGATCCACATGTTATTTATATCATCAGTGCTAAGACAATTCTTTACATAAGTACATAGTATGAATTGACAGAGGAGCAGGCACAGCCATTTCAGATATTGCTGGAGTTTATCTTAATCCCAAGCCAAAATTCATTCTAGATTTTTTATTAGTTTTAAACTCAAGTCAGACATTCAAATAGCAATTTTTATAATCAAATATTCTAGCCCAATATACTCTAAATATATGCTAACATGATATATGTTGGGAAATGAAGCTAGGGAAGTATTAAAAAAATTTTTATATACTCAAGCCATTATATTTTTGGAAGAGCAGAAAAGTTTGTATGTATAGTCTTTTAAAAATATGCATGTGTGTTTGTGTTATAGTGTACTGAGGGGCCAAGCCCATGCTTGTCCACACCTGCCAAGGTCAAAGGACAACTTTCAGGATGTTTATCTGCTTCCACCAAGTGCTTCCAGGGACCAAACCCGGGTCACCAGGCTGGGTAGCCTGTGCCTTTACCTGCTGGAACCAGCTCACTGCCACCATGCCCCACCAAAACACCCATCTTAAGTATGGGCTGGGGTATTTCAGGAAGGCCTTGATGTTGCGTGATGTGTCAGCTTGCATGGTACACATGTTCTATGTTCTAAACTGCAGTTGCAGTATGATGTAGCATGGTGGGCACTGACCTACTCATTGCCTGTTTGACTTTGAACTAATTTTTGGTCATAGCACATTCAGAAATTTTACATTATTGCCAAATATTTTATTATCTCCACTTTCAGTTATAGTACTTCAACTGGGATTACAATTTACATTAAAAATCTGTACATTATTGCATTAAGAATAAGGCACAGTGTTGGGGTTGTGCCTCAAGGAGCAGAGAGGCTGTTATCTGCAGTCATCTGACTTCTGGATGGTTCCTGGGTGAACCACTTATATAAGTCTCACTCACCTGGCTGGGTATGAGCTCTGTTTTTACCACATGGGCCTCTCCAGAAAGCTGCCAAATGTCCAAACCCTGCGACTACCTTTTCCAAAGCCAGTGACGTAAGCTGTTGAGACAATGTGGGGACCATGCTTTGTGTTGTAATCTCATTTTGGAAGTGATATTTCTAACTTATGATGTGTTGTTTTACTTAGGCAGACAGGTAAGCACAGTACCCCCCCATTCCACCCCCCCACCCCCACCCGCCCCCTACCCCCCTGGGCAGGACTACACAAGAGTGTGAATTCCAGGAAGTGGGGATGGATGAGGATGCCTTTTGGATCTGACTATCACAACTTGCTGAAACACATGCTCCTGAGACTGTACTTGGGTTTGGGGTGGGGCCCAAGGCTTTTTCTAGCACGTTCCTGAATGATACTGATATTACTCACCTGGGTCCCATGCTTGGAGAATCTGTAGTCTGTACCATATTCTCATTTTTGAACATCGTGAATTTGAATCCCACAAACATGAGAAGAAGGAGAAGGGAAGAATTCACATAAATATTTGTCAAGTCTCTCATACGTGTTAGACACTTGGCAGAATCTCAGTTTTGTTTAGCACCCCCCCATGTGTTTGTTACTCACCATTTGTGAATGAAGAAGTCAAAACCAATAGAGAAATCACTTGCCCAAATCCACCTATACAGTGGTCAAGAGGGGAGGACTCGAACACAGCTCTCTTGACTACCTAGTCTGAGTGTTCTATACAACCCAGTAGCCCCCAAGACTATTCTAAGTAGACTTTTCCCCTCCAAAATACACTAGCTGTGTTCCTATAGCCCAATTATACAGTATGAATCATGCTTTAATGTGCACCAACTCAGCATGTGGTTATAAGCTAAAAATTAACCTTCATTTATTTGAAAGCTTAATTTAATATCACAGTGTTTCTAAGTGAAATGAAATATATATATATGTACAGCCTTTTTTGTGGTTTGTTGTTAGAATAAAGTCTTACCATGTGGCCCTGGTTATCCTGGAACTTGATTCATAGACCAGGCAAGCTATGAACTCAGAGATGTGTGGTATGTACCGTCTTCCACCAACTGCTAAGAGTTTTATACTCACCAGGCATGATGACACATGCATTTAATCCCAGCACTGAGGGAGCAGAAGCAGGAAGATCTCTGTGAGTTTAAGGTCAGTCTGGCCACATACTGAGTTCCAAGACAGCCAGGGCTGCACAGTGTGGCCCCTCTCAATCAACTAACAAACAAACACACATAAAAAGAGCAGGAACCTTGCTAGGCATGGTGGTGCTCACTTGTAATCCCAGAAATTTGGGAGGCAGAGGTGGGAGTGGCTAAATGCTGAGACCTTGTTCCAAAGGGGGGGGGAAAAAAAAACCCAGCCAACCAAAGGGCCTGATGGTTAACTTTGTTACGCTGTTTTCAGGACAGAATTAGCTTCCACCTGCCCCACTTACCTGAGAGAAAAGCTTGGTACCCTGGCAACAGCCCCAAGGTCTAGTGAGTTTAGATCACCAGCTGGTGCTGTTACCCAAGGCAAAACAAAACAACAAATAAACAAAAAGCAACAAATGCCTCCCTGCTGGTCACATGTTAAAATTTGAAGTATGAAATTTTGTGGTTTGGGGGACATAGAAATACCTAATTCCCAGGAGAAATGTTCAGTGTGGACCTACTACAAAACAAATTCAAGGTTTCCATGTCAACGGTAAAGAGGTTTCTAATAGACTCCATGCTCTGGCTGGGACTGCTGTGGGGCAGGGGGATGTCACTGAGGACAGTTGTGTGCTGGGCGTACAATGACTACCTTCATACACAACCCTCAGTCTTTGTAAAACCTTATGGAAGACATGGCATTTGTGTCATTCAGATTTGAAGAATGGAGCTCACAGAGGTGACCCTAGGTCAGTAGTTAGAGTGTAATTTTCACACTTCAAACAATAGTTGATTGAACAGTGCCCTGGGGTCTATGCCAGGGACATGGTGTAAATTGACCTGCCACAGGGGTGTAAACAGAAGAGACCAGGCATCAGAACAGCTTTGCAAAGGATGAAAAGCTGTCAATCATCTTTAAGAGATGCCCCTCTTATTCCAGCTTCTTGGGAAATAGTACATTCCTTTCATCCAGTACTTTTCTAGATAGATATTCTAGAACTTTCCTTGATGATTCATATAAGTTCTCCATGTGTCTTGGGGCACACTAGGAGAAAGAAACTTATAATCTTTTTTTATCTAAATTATTGAATCCTCTCAATATCACTAAGAAAGGTGCTCATCTTTTTAGTCAAGAAGTGATGCCTATTTTTTGTTGCTATGACAACATAATTGGTACTGAATAATTTATTTTTTTTAAATATTTCTTATTGTTGAGGAAGCTGGGAAGTCCAAAAGCATGATGCTGGCATCTGGTGAAGGCTTCCTTACAACATGATGGCAAGCATCCCATAGTATATCCTACCCCAGGCTTCTCTCTCTGTCTTCTGAAAAGCCGCTGAATCCACTTGGAGACTCCAGGCTCCCTCGGTATCATAAGTACCTGTTAGACATTTCAAAGTCCATGCTAGCATCCTGCCTTCTCACTTTCTCCAGCTATTGATTCTCCTTATAAACCTGCTAACAACTGTCTATAATTCCAAGATCTGATACCCTTACACAATTATACATGCAGGCAAAACACCAATTCACATAAAATAAAAAACAGCTATTTTGATATTCTCTCTCTCTCTCTCTCTCTCTCTCTCTCTCTCTCTCTCTCTCCCTCCCTCCCTCTTCCTATCCCCTTCTCTTCTCTCCTCTATCACAGCCCTTACCATGTCCAGTCTGCTGACCATATCCAATCTACTTTTTTCTCTCTCTCTGCCCTGGTCTCTTCCAGAAGTCTCTGACTCTTCTCTCTCATACCTATTAGTAAAAACCTTCCCCTTAACCATATCAGGGAGTGATCATATCATCAGTTTAGACAAGTGATACAGTATTGATATCTTTAATATTTCTTCACCTCTAATTCAATAACTCAGGTCACCCTGTGGATACATGAACTCCCCCCCAAAAGTCCTTTAATTGGCCAAAGCAAACCAAAGTTATGATTCTGTCTCTTAAACCAAGTCAAGCATAATATATTCTATTTTTTTCTATTTTTTCCTTAGTCTAAGATCTAGATGGGGGTACTTGTGTTTATTGTTTTTCTTGTTGCTGTGATAAAACAAAAATAAACCTAACAAAAGAAACTTAAGGAAATAAAAATTGACTCTGGCTCACAGCTCCAGGATACAGTCTACCATGGTAGGGAAACTGGAGCGTAAGGCAGCTGGACACACTGTGTCCACAGTCAGGAAGCAGAGAGAAATGAAGGATTGCTCCTGCCCCATCTGCTTTCTCCATTTTATTTAGTGCAGAACTCCTGCCTATTGGATGGCACTCCACATTCAGAGTGGGTCTTCTCTCCTCTATTAACGTAGTAGAGAAACTGTCTCGTAGACCTCCTAAGTTATTTATTTATAGTTTCATATGTGTGGTGTGCCCATAGATGCTCTCACCTGTGCAGATGTGCAGAGACCAGAGGATGATGTTGAGATGTGTTCCTTTATTGCTTATACACCTTTCTTTTTGAGACAGGGTCTCTCATTGTACCTGGAACTTACTGTTTCCAATAGAATAGCCAGCCAGCCAGCCTCTGGGATGTACCTGCCTCTGAGTCCCAGCTCTGAGGTACAGATGTTTATCACCATGTACACTGGGTTTGACTTTTTTAGGTCCTCATTCTTGCACAGCAAACACTCCACCCTCTGAGCTGCAGCCCCTGGGTGATTCAGATTCTGTCAAGTTGACAATAGGAGCCATCACAGTGCTTGACCCTTGCATTAGCAACGTTGACTGAATCCTGATCCTATAGGATTGCTGAAAAACAGAGGAGTGCATCTCCTAGGCTGGAATGACCATATCCTCAACACACCTCTGGTTTACATTTGTTGCCCTGGTGTTGATATCAATGAGGTCCCTTTTGCAAGGTCTTTCCTTGGAAAGTAATAATGTAATTACTCAACCGGGGCCCTTTTCTTCTTGAAAATTATTAAAATGCCCAACCTCCTTCCATAGAGGGAGTTCCTGGAAGATGAAGGTGATATGCAACCAGTCTGCATGTCTAGTCCAGTACATCCTGGTATTGTATATTAAATTTATCAAAGGTGTAATAAGTGTTTGTGAGTGTGTGTGCGCCACAGTGTATGAATGGAGGTCATAGAATACATGAGGGCATCCATTCTTTCTGTCCACCATGTGGGTCCCAGGAATCAAACTCAGGTCATTTAGTGACAGCAGAGCCTTCTTTCTGGGGACTTGAATTGCATCTTGCCCCAACTGCTTATGATTTTGATCTCTCTTTTCTCTTTGGAGAGGAAATTTAGAATCATAGAGACATAGTAATCATTTGTGTGGTTTTCTTGATTAAAAGAATTATAAGTGACTATTGAAAAAATTCAAGGAAGGTCTTATTGTTGGATTAATGTCCAATAAAACATTTGCCTATAATTGGCCTCACTGGCATTCTTTAGAAGTTCAAACATAGATAAACAGGGAAAAATAAGAACAGTCATACCACGAAGGCTCAACTAGCAAGAGGCTCAGGACATGGGTTTATCTGACCACTAGGGCAAGAGGGGCTTAATTTCTCCATAGTGTAATTTTGGCAGTGTCAGGGGAAATGTGCATGCCAAAAGTTTCTGTTCTGTATATTACAAATTGCCTTTATAAAGATGTGATGGTTAATTTTGTGAACTGTGAAATGCTCACACATTTAGTGAAACCGTGTTCTAGGTATCTCTATTGAGTTTTTTTAAAATAAGATTAATATTTCAGTTGGAAGATGAAATAAAGCAGCCTCCCCCATGCATGCCTGAGACTCACTCACAGCATCAGTTAGAAGTCAGAATCTAGCAGGCAGCTGCCCCTTCCTGTGGTGCTTAAAATTGACCATCTGCTTGACAAGGTCTAGGATCACGTATGAGACAAACTTCTGGGAGTGTCTTGAGGAAGTTCTAGATCAGGTTAACCAAGACAGGAAACTGGCTGTAAATATCATATCGTCTGTGGCCTGGGGTCCTGGACTGCATATGAAGGAACAAAGTGTCCACTTTCATATTTTTGCTTCCTGACTACCTATGCATTGTGACATCAGCCTCACTATCCTGCTGCCAAGCCTCCCCCGCTGTGACAGACTGCATGGGCATGAGCTTCACTCACCACATCAATGAGAAAAGCAGCTACTGCACAGATGGCCTGCTGTTTCATAGTCTCTGCTGGATCACCCCACCCTGCCCCCACCTATACCTGCAACATAACTCTGGAGCAGCCAGCCTTTGGACTTGAACTTGGCTCTCCTGGGGTTCCAGTGACAACCTGCAGATTTTGTTTATCAGCCTTCATAATTTCATGAGCTAATTCCTTATAATAAATCTTTAAACACAAACACACATTTCTGTTGTCCCTTCCCCCTCTGGATAACCAGCTAATATAGAAAGAACAAGAAATCACACATCTGTTCTGAGTGAAGGCACGCCCTTCGCACACATCTGCAGATAGTAGAAAGCCCTATCTTTCTAAGGATAAGTTGTCTTTTCTCCTTCTGTAGATGTGCGTTATGATTTGTGTCTTCTGAAATAAATAAGTATGCTAAGTAAGAGACAGACAAATTATGTGTTTTCATCTCCTCAGAATTTACTGACTAACAACAAATTCACAAGTCACAACAATTTTATTGACTCTAACTCACCAGAGAATTCTGATTTCTCTTGATAGTATAACCTCTGGCAATCACAGGTTCTTTTATTCCAAACTTAATTGTTAATATTATCTCACAGGCCGCATACTGAGCCTCACACGGTGATAGACAGACAGCTACAGTCCACAAGTTAAGGCTCCTGCATGCCCTGGAGTTCACAGGAGCCTTACAGGCCGCAGAGGCAGCCAGCTATTACACACTTCGGAGTCACTGCCGGTGATTAGGTAAGATACCGAGAACTCAGCTCGGAGCTGTTGGAACCAAAGTATATCTCCTGTGGATGGGAGGGGAGGCCCGGCTAGGTAGCAGGTGTGATATGCAGATCAACTCATGCTGTATGAAATACAGTTTCAGTGGGCTGGGTTAAGCAGAGGTCCACACTGAGCTGAGACCCTGGGACAGAATCTGGAGTTCATCACCTGCCATTCCTATAATCTGTGATGAAAGGACCAGCTGGCCTGATGACAAGCTTGGGGTGCTGCCATACCTCAGCTCTAGGCTTCTCCCCTTTGACATGGTCCAGTTTCTACTTTGTGTCAAGATTTCTTAAGAGAAAAGTAACCCCAGCCTTCTTGGTATTAGGCCAGGATATCTGCCCCAGACTAAGGAATCAGGGCTGAGATCAGGATAAAAGCAGAAAAATAGATCTCAGTCGCAAGGTCTGGACACCTGGCATAGCGCTGCAGCTGTGTGCCTCTGCTCTGGACACCTGGTATAGCACTGCAGCTGTGTGCCCCTGCTCTGGACCATAGCACTGCAGCTGTGTGCCTCTGCCCTGGACACCTGGCATAACGCTGCAGCTGTGTGTCTCTGCTCTGGACACCTGGCATAGCGCTGCAGCTGTGTGCCTCTGCCCTGGACACCTGGCATAGCGCTGCAGCTGTGTGCCTCTGC
>PVIH01016739.1:0-44501 GCA_004025045.1 Sigmodon hispidus
CTCCACTTCTGGCCAAATCCAGTTCTTTCCCCCCTCCCTCAAGAGTGAGTCAGGTGTTCCTCTAGGTGGAGTGGGATCCAAAGGGTCAGTCCAGGGTGTTTCTGATCCCAAGCTGTTCCGTGGTTGTGGTTTGCAGCTTGGGCATGTTTGACTTTTTTTCTTGTTTGTTTGTTTAGAGACCACTAGTGAGTGAGTACATATATTTGTATACCTACAAAACCTAACTAGCCTGACTAAAAGTTTGGTTATCATAGATAACTATTAAGCTGCATTTCTCAATTACACATTACAATTTTAAATGAGTTACATCAGCATCATACCTTAATCAAGAGTAGGAAAATACATATAGCATAACAAAATTGACCTTAAATTTATATCAATAAACCAAAATCCACTTATCTTTTCTAATCATTTCTATATCATATCCTATCCCCCTTTTTTTTAAAGATTGACTATGACCATTAACCATTCATAATGAAAACAAGCATTAATAAGTAGTATTTTGGGAAATGAATGATTCTGGCATTACTGAATGTCAGCATGTAGAAGAATGCAAATACATCTATCCATTTTTGTCACCCTGCAGAAAATTCAAGTCCAAGTGGATAAAGGACCTAAACATAAATCCCCATATACTGAGCCTAATATAAGAGAAAATGATAAATAGCCTTGAACTCATTGGTACAGTAGATAACTTCCTGAATATAACACCAGTAGCACAGACACTGAGCTCCAGAATTATTAAATAGGAGTTCCTAAAACTGAGATGCTCCTTCATGGTAAAGGACACTAATAAGACAAATGTTAGCTTGCTGGTTGGGAAAAGATCTTCAACAACTCCACATCTGACAAAAATATGATCTTCAAAATATATAAAGAACTCAAGAAACTAAACATCAAAATATCAAATAATCCAATTTAAAAATGGGTTATGAATCTAAACAGAGACTTCTCAACAGAAAATTTTCAAATGGCAAATGAATTATTCAACATCCTTAGCAATCATGGAAATACAAGTGAAAATGACTCTGAGATTTCATCTTATACTTGTCACAATGGATAAGAAAAAGCCACTAATGCCAGTTTATGTTGGTGGAAGTGCAAGCTTGTACAGCCACTTTGTTAATCAATATGGCATTTTCTCAGAAAATTGAAAATTAATCTATATCAAGATCTTGGGCATATACCTAAGGGATACTCAATCATATCTCAAGGGCACTTGCACAACTATGTATTTAGAAGGATTATTTGTAATAGTCAGAACCAGAAAACAACCTAGATGCTGATCAACTAAAGAATGGTTAAAGAAAATATGATATATTCACACAATGGTGTATTAGTCAGTGGTCACAAAAATAATGACATTATTAAATTTTAAGGCAGATGGATAGAACCAGAAAAAAAAATATCCTGGGTGAGGTAACAAAGACCCAAAAAGACAAACATGGTGTATACTCACTCCTAAGTGGATATTAGTAGTAATGTAAAAGATAGTCAGACTACAATAATCCACAGTCCCAGAGAGGCTACATAACAAGAAGGGAACAAAGACAGGTGCATGGAATTTTCTTTGAATGGGAAATAGAAGAAATATCCTGGGTAAAATAGAGGAAAGTAAGAGAGGGAGAATAATGAAGGAGACATCTTGATGGGGGTTATTTTGGGGTTAGTGAGAAACCTGATGACAAGGAAACTCCTAGGAATCCACAAGCATGATTCCTAGATATAGTGGAGAAGATGCCTAAAGTGGCCATCTATAATCAGATTGGTGACTATGCTAATTATCCTTAGAGCCTTTATCTAGCAACTCATAGAAGTAAATTCAGAAATCCACACCCAAGTGCTGGGTCAAGTAAGAGAAGCCCTGTTGAAGAGAGGGAAGATGGATTGTACAAGCAGTAGGAGTGTCAAGATCATGATAGGGGAACCTACAATAACTTAGATAACCTGATCTTCTGGTGCCAAGTGCTAGAGAGCCTACAAGAGACTGACATAGGCCCTCTTAATGTATGTGACAATTGTGTAATTTGGTCTGTTAGTGAGGACCCCAGCTGTGGAATCAAGATCTGTACCTGAAGATTCTTTGGGGAATCTATTTGTGTTGATGAGTTCTCTCACTCCACCTTGAAGCAGGGGAAAGAGCTTGGTCTTTTCTCAATTTGATATGATATGCTTTGTTGACTCCCATAAGGGGTCTGTCCCTTTCTGAACAGAGATGAAGAAAGAGAAGATGAAAGGGGGCAGAGAGTAGATGGTGGGTAGGGAGAAAATAGAAGAAGAGGGAGGAAAAACTATGTTTGTGATAAAAGAATAAAAGAAAGTTTAATTACAAAAAGAAGGGAAAGACTATATAAAAGTCAACTCATGAGCAGTTTTTATTTATTGTTATTGTCCTACCAACACAAATATTACAAACCCACAAAGAAAAATAAGGTATACTTTACTGTGGTGATATTTTGTTTATGGCAGCCATAGATTTAGCCATAGAATCCAGGCAGTGGAACACTTATTTACAAAGTGGTCACCTGTGCCAATGCATTGGAGGGTAATTCCCACTTTCTTTTATGTCAAGTTCCATGTGGCTGTGTTTATGTTGAGCTCCTTGATCCACTTGGATTTGAGTGTTGTCCAGGGTGGTATGGTAGGCTTGGATCTATTTGCATTTTCTACACACTGCCATTGAGTGATTCCAACACCATATGTTGAAGATACTATCTTTTTTCCATTGAATATTATTGTTCTCTTTGTCAAAGATCAGGTGTTCATAGGTTTTTGGGTTAAGGTCTGGATCCTCAATTCTATTCCATTGATCCTCAAGTCTGTTTTTAATGCCAGTACCAGGCTGTTTTTAATACTGTAGCTCTATAGTATAACTTGAAGTCAGGGATGGTGATGTCTGCTGAGGTTCTTTTGTTGAGCAAAATTATTTTGGCAATCCTGGCTTTCCTGTTATTCCAAATGATATTGAATATTGTTCTTTTAAGGTCTGTAAAAGATTGTGTTGAGATTTGATGGAAATTGTATGAATCTGTAGATTTCTTTTTGTTAGATTGCCATTTTTACTATGTTGATCCTACCTATCCAGGAGCATGGGAGATCTTTCCATTTTCTGATATCTTCTTCAATTTCTTTCTTCAGAAATTTAAAGTTTTTGTCAAATAGATCTTCTACTTCTTTTCTTATAGTTACTCCAAGTTATTTAGTGCTATTTGCAGTTATTGTAAAGGGTGATGCTTCCCTTATTTCTTTTTCAGCCCTTTTATCTTTAGTGTATATGAGGGCTACTGATTTTTATGAATTAATATTGTATTATGCTATATTGTTGAAGGTGATTATTAGCTGTGGAAGTTCCTTGGTAGAATATTGTGGGTCACTTATGTGTACAATCCTATCATCTGCAAATAGAGATAGTTTCACTTCTTATTTTCCAGTTAGTATCAGTTAAATCTACTTTTGTTCTCATTGCTTTGGCTAATACTTTGAGAACTATATTGAATAGATAAGGGGAGAGAGGACAGCCTTGTCTTCTTCCTGATTTTAGTGGGATTGATTTGAGTATTTATCCATTTAGTATGATATTGGTCATCAGCCTTTTGTAAATCACCTTTACTATATTTATGTATTTTCTCTGTATTCCTGATCGCTCCTGGCTAACTATCATAAAGGAGTGTTGGATTTTGTCAAAGGGTTTTTTTCAGCATATAAGGATATTATCAGTATTTTTTTCTTCAGTTCATTTATATGATGGATTACATTTACAGTTTTTCATATGTTGAACCATCTCTGCATTTCTGGGATGAAGCCTATTTGATTGTGGTAGATGATATTTTTCCACATACACAGGAAAGTTTATTTAAAAATCAGGAGACTTCTAACTCAGGCACTTCAGAGGGAGTATTTGGGACAGTGGTTAGCTATCAACCATTCAAGTAAGTAATACCTAATTGCTTCTTATAATTCCACCTATAGGTATTGGAGAGCTCCTGGAACTAGCAGACAGATGGTGGGTAATTCCCAGTTATTTAGATGTCACTAAAATAAAATCTAGAAACACAAATTAAACCAGAAATCCCATCCTATTGATGGAAACACTTGAAAAAAGAAGAGATGTTGATCTTGAAAAACTGAGCACAAGAAAACAATTCCAGGATAGATAATTAAAAGGTTTATGAAAAGAATAAAAAGCTATACAAAAGCCAACTACTGAGTCTCTTTTAATATACCTCACTCAGAGTCAGATTAGCTACAAATTCAAAAAGACTCATGCCTAACCAGCTTGACTATTACTCACTGGAAAGAGGCAGGGGCTTCCTCATATCGTCTTGAGAACTAAGAGAGATTGAAGACCATTGCGAGGTCATTAGTGAGAGGGTAACATTAAAAAATAGAAATGGGATGTGGTTTGGTGAGAGAGGCCTGCCTATAGAGTTGCCTTCAAAATTTCTGTGATACTTTAGTCACAATTCAGGACATATGGACAAAAATGACATCCTGACTATATATAAGTGCTCTTTTTTTTCTTTATTTATTTTGTATTTATCAAAAAACAGTAAAATGAATTTAAAATGCTGAAAAGTTAACAATAACTATAAAGAAGATAAAAAACATAAGCATGAATTATCAGGGGTGATAATGAAAATAAGATTGCTACACATATATTTACTTTGTGTTCAGCTTTCCCTCTGAATTTTTTTTCCATCCCTGTATATCCTTATTCAAGGTCGCTTCCCCTTCCTGCCACATCAGGTCATTTTTTCTTCTCCACAACTCCCCATCCCTTCCCTGGGCAGGGAGCAGACAGTCCTATGGTCCCACTGAACCAATAATGCTTGGATCAGTCTCCACTCCTGGCCAAATCCAGTTTTGTCCCCCCTCCCTCAAGAGTGAGCCAGGTGTTCCTAAAGTTGGAGTGGGGTATGAAGGGTCTGGCCAGGGTGTTACTGATCCCAAGATGTTCAGTGGTTGTGGTTTGCCACTTGGGCATGCTTGGCTTTTTTTCTTGTTTGTTTAGAGACCACTAATGAGTGAGTACATCCCCTGTTTATCTTTCCAAGATTGTGATACCTCGCTCAGGAGGATATTCTCCAAATCCATCCATTTGCCTGTGAATTTTAGGATATCATGTTTTCTTACTGCTGAGTAGTATTCCATTGTGTAGATGTACCTCAGTTTGTTAATCAATTCTTCAGTTGAGGGACATCTAGGTTGTTTCCAGGTACTTGCTATTACAAATAATGCTGCTATGAACATAGTTGAGCTAATACCTTAGGAGTGTGAATGTGCCTCTTTAGGGTATACACCCAGAAGTGGTATTGCTGGGTCCTAGGGGAGATTGATTCTCAATTTTCTGAGAAACCACCATATTGCATTACAAAGTGGCTAAACAAGCTTACACTCCCACCAACAATGGAGGAGTGTTCCCCTTGCTTCGCATCCTTTCCAACATAGGCTGTCATCTGTGGCTTTTATCTTAGTCAATATAACAGGTGTTAGGTGGTATCTCAAAGTTGTTTTGATTTGCATTTCTCTGATGGCTAAAGATGATGAGCACTTTTTCAGGTGCCTTTCAGCCATTCATAGTTTCTCTGCTGAGAATTCCCTTTGTAGATCTGTACCCCATTTTTTGATTGCGTTATTCAAGGTTAGGGGCTCTAAATTCTTGAGCTCTTTATATATCTTAGAGATCAGTCCTATATCACTTGTAGGGCTGGTGAAAATCTTTTCCCATTCTGTAGGCTGTCATTTTGTCCTACTGACAGTGTCCTTGGCTTTGCAGAAGCTTCCTACCTTCAGGAGATCCCACTAATTGATTGTTGGTCTTAGTGTCTGTGCCACTGGTGTTATATTTAGGAAGTGGTCGCCTGTGCCAATTTGTAGAAGTGTATTTCCCACTTTCTTTTCTATCAAGTTCAAAGTGGCTGGGTTTAAGTTGAGGTCTTTGATCCACTTGGATTTGAGTTTTTTGCAGGGTGACAGGCTTGGATCTATTTGCATTTTTCTACACACTTCCATCCAGCTATGCCAACACCATTTGTTAAATATACTATCTTTTTTCCATTGAATGTTTTCGGCCTCTTTGTCGAAGATCAGGTGTTCATAGGTTTTTGGGTTCATGTCTGGATCTTCAATTTTATTCCATTGGTCAACAAGTCTGATTTTATGCCAGTACCAGGCTGTTTTTATTACTGTAGCTCTATAGTATAGCTTGAAGTCAGGGATGGTGATACCTCCTGAGGTTCTTTTGTTGAGTAAATTTGTTTTGGCAATCCTGGCTTTCCTGTTATTCCAAATGAAATTGAGTATTGTTCTTTCAAGGTCCAAAAAATATTGTGTTGGGATTTTGATGGGAAGTGCATTGAATATGTAGATTGCCTTTGGTAGAATTGCCATTTTTACTATGTTGATCCTACCAATCCAGGAACATGGGAGAGCTTTCCATTTTCTGATATCCTCTTCAAATTTTTTTGTCAGTGATTTAAAATTTTTGTCAAATAGGTCTGTTACTTCTTTGGTTATAGTAACTTCAAGGTATTTAATACAATTTGCAGCTATTATGAAGGGTAATGTTTCCCTTATTTCTTTTTCAGCTCTTCTATCTTTAGTGTATAGAAGGGCTACTGATTTCTTTGAGTTAATCTTGTATCCTGCTACATTGCTGAAGGTGTTTATCAGCTGTAGCATTTCCTTGGAAGAATTTTGTGGGTCACTTATGTATACAACCATATCATGTGCAAATAGAGAGCTTCACTTCTTCTTGTCCAATTTGTATCCCCTTAATCTCTTTTCGTTCCCTTATTCCTTTAACTAAAACTTCGAGTACTGTATTGAATAGATAAGGGGAGAGAGGACATCCTTGTCTAGTTCCTGACTTTAGTGGGATTGCTTTGAATTTTTCTCCATTAAGTTTGATACTGGCTGTCAGCTTCTTGTAAATCGCCTTTATTATATTTAGGTATTCTCCCTGTATTCCTGATCTCTCCAGGGCTTTAATCATAAAGGAGTGTTGGATTTTGTCAAAGGCTTTTTCCGCATCTAAGGATATGATCATGTGATTTTGTTCCTTTAGTTTGTTTATATGATTGATAACATTTACAGTTTTTCATATGTTAAACCAACCCTGCATTTCTGGGATGAAGCCTACTTGGTCGTGGTGAATTATATCTTTTATACATTGTTGTATACGTTTTGCCAAAATTTTGTTGAGAATTTTCACATCAGTATTCATGAGGGAAATTGGTCTGTAGTTCTGCTTCTTTGTTGTGTCTTTGAGTGGCTTGGGTATTAGGGTGATTGTGGCCTCATAAAAGGAATTTGGCAATATTCCTTCAGTTTCTACTGTGTGAAATAGTTTGAGGAATAACGGTAGTAATTCTTCTTTGAATGTCTGGTAGAATTCAGCACTGAAACCATCTGGGCCAGGGCTTTTATTTTTGGGGAGGTTTTTAATGACAGCTTCAATTTCCTTAATGGTTATAGGCCTTTTTAGGTAATTAATCTGATCTTCATTTAATTTTGGTAGATTGTACCTGTCCAGAAAGCTGTCCATTTCTTCTAGGTTTTCCATTTTTGGGGAATACAGATTTTCAAAGTATGATCTGATAATTCTCTATATTTCCTGGTGGTCTGTTGTTATGTTCCCCTTTTTGTTCTGATTTTGTTGATTTGAACACTCTCTCTCTGTTTTTTGATTTTTTCCACTAAGGGCTTATCTATCTTGTTAACTTTCTCAAAGAACCAACTCTTAGATTCGTTGATTCTTTGTATTGTTCTTTTTGTTTCAATTGTATTGATTTCAGCTCTAAGTTTGATTATTTCCTGCCATCTAAACCTGCTAGGTAAGTTCGCTTCTAATTGTTCTAAGGCTTTCAGCTGCGCTGTTAGGTCTCTAGTGTGGGATTTCTCTAGGTTTTTCATATAGCTATTCTAGCGCTATGAATTTTCCCCTTAAGATTGCTTTCATTTTGTCCCACAAGTTTGGATACATTGTAGATTAATTTTCATTGAATTCTAGGAAGACTTTGATTCCTTTCTTAATTTCTTCCTTGACCCAGAGATGGTTCAGCTGAGTGATGTTTAGTTTCCATGAGTTGGTAGGCTTTCTTTGGGTTTTGATATTGTTGAACTCTAACTTTAGGCCCTGGTTGTCCAATATGTTACAAGTGATGATTTTCATTTTTTTGTATCTGTTGATATTTACTTTATGACCAATTATGTGGTCAATTTTGAGAAAGTTCCATGAGGAGCTAAGAAATATGTATATTCCATTGCCTTTGGGTGGAAGGTTTTGTAGATATCTATGAAATCCATTTGCATCATAACCTCTTTTAGACTCCTTATTTCTCTGTTGAGACTGTCTGGTTGATCTATCCAGGGTTGAAAGTAGGGTATTGAAGTATCCCACTATTCGGTTTAAAGAATTGATGTGGGATTCGACCTTTAGCAGTGTTTCTTTTACATAATTAGGTGTCCTTATATTAGGGGCATAAATATTTAAGATTGAAATCTCCTCTTGACCAATTTTTCCTTTGATGGATAAGTAGTGACCATCTTGGTCCCTTTTAATTGCTTTTATCTTAAAGTATACTTTGTTAGATATTAGGATTGCAACCCCTGCTTGTTTCTTGGGTCCATTTGACCGGAAAAATCTTTTCCCAACCCTTTATTCTAAGCCTGTGTCTATCTTTCTGGTTGAGGTGTGTTTCTTGTAGGCAACAGAAGGATGGCTTCTGTTGTTGTATCCATCTTGTTAGTGTGTGATATTTTATAGGAGAGTTGAGACCATTGATATTAAATGAAATTAGTGACCACTGATTCATATTTTCTGCCATTTTTGGTGGTAACTTGTTTGTATTTCCTTTCTCTGGGCTATTCTTCTGTGGAATTATTGTTTGTGATTTCGTGTGTGTATCTGGGGTCCTTAGGTTGGAGTTTTCCCTCTAATATTCTTTGTAGTGCTGGAAAGGTAGATACATATTCTTTCAGTCTGACTTTGTCCTGAAATACCTTGTTTACTCCATCCATGGTGATTTATAATTTTGCAGGGTATAGTATTCTAGTTTGGCAGCCATGCTCTTTTTGTGTCTGTATAACTTCTGACCAAGCCCTTCTAGCTTTCATCATTTCCATTGAATAGTCAGGTGTTATTCTGATGGGTCTGCCTTTATATGATATTTGGCCCTTTTCTTTTGCAGCTCTTAAAATTTTTTCTTTGTTTTGTATGTTTTGTGGTTTCATTAAAATGACGTGCTGACTTTTTTGGGGGGTCATATCTATTTTGTGTTCTGTAAGCTTCTTGTATCTTTATAGGCATTTCCTTCTTCAGGTTAGAGAAGTTTTCTTCTATGATTTTATTGAAAACATTATCTGTGATTTGAGCTGGTATTCTTCTCCTTCTTCTATTCCTATTATTCTCACATTAGGTGTTTTCATGGTGTCCCAGATTTCCTGAACATTTTGAGTTATGGCTTTTTTGGTTTTACTATTTTCTTTGACTCATGTATCTATTTGAGCTACTGAGTCTTCCACTTCAAAGATTCTATCTTCCATCTCTTGAACTCTGTTTCTTATGCTTGTATCTATGGTTCCAGCTTTTTTCTTCAGATTTTCTATTTCCATCTTTGCCTCATTTTGTGTCTTTTTTATTGCTTCCATTTCAGCCTTTATTTCAGCTTTTAGTTCCTGGCATTTTTCTTTCATAGATTTGTTCATCTCTTCCAATTTTTTGTTTGTATTTTCTTGTATTTCTTTAAGGCTATTTTTCATATCTTCTTTTAGAGCTTTGATGATCATCAAAAAGGAATTTTTGGTGTTGCTTCCTTCTGTTTCCTCTTCATTGCTCAATTCAGGTCTTATATTTGTAAGATTGCCACTCTCTTCTGGAGTTACCATGTTGTTCTTTGTATTATTATGTAATTTTTTGCACTGACATTTGCCCATGGCTTCAGTGGTTCACGATTAGATGGCTCCTGGTCAGTTGTGGCCCTCGGGCTTGTGTGCCTCCTGTCACCTCTCTGGGCCAGGTCTCAATCTGTCCTTCAGAGACCCCAGAAGCTGTCTGTTCGCTCAGTTCAAAGTTGAGGTGGGTGGCCGTGCACATTCCCTCAGTAGTAGCTGTGAGTATGGCAACAGGCAGACTTTATCTGCACCTGCTACAGAGTTCCCTGGTACCTACTCTGCAGACAGCACCCAGTCCTGGAAGTGGAACCAGAACCGATGGGAGCTCAACTCTTCCTCCCTGGCTGGGATATAGGTGCTTGGGCCTGGTGACCCTTCCTCACCTCTGGGCAAGAACCCCTGTACTTGTCTGTTCACTCAGTTCGAGGTCGAGGTGGGTAGCCGTGCAAATTCCCTCAGCAGGAGCTGTGGGTATGGTGACAGGCAAACTTTATCTGCCCCTGCTACAGAGTGTGCTAGGACTCTGCAGACAGCACCTGGTCCCGGAAGCAGAACCAGAACCGATGGGCGATGATTTTTTTTATATGTGTTTGCATTCATTTTGCCAGAATTTTGTTGAGAAATTTTTCATCAATATTCATGAGTGAAACTGGTCTTTCTTTGTTACATCTTTGAGTGGCTTGGGTATTAGGGAATTTGTGGCCTGATTAAAAGAGTTTGGCAGTGTTCCTTCAGTTTCTACTGTATGGAATAATTTGTTTAGTATTGGTGTTAATTCTTCTTTTAAGGTCTGGTAGAACTCTGCACTGCAACCATCTGGACCTGTGGGTTTTTTTTTTTTTAAACGTGGGAGAATTTTCATGATAGCTTCCATTTTCTTTGTGGATTTTTTTTAGGTCTTTAGTCTGATCTTGATTTAATTTTGGTAAGTAGTACCTGCCCAGAAAAGCTGTCCATTTCTTTTAGGTTTTTCCATTTTTGTGGAGTATAGATTTTCTTTTTTTCTTTTTTATTATGAATAAAGTCACATTTCTATCCTTGTATATCCTTATTCAAGGTCACTTCCCCCTCTGACCTCCTCCAGTCACTCTCTCTTCTCCACATCTCCCCATTTCCTCTGGAGCATAGGCAGGAGGTCCCAAGGTTCCAATATTGCTCAGTTCAGTATCTGCTCCTGGCAGATCCTGTTTTCTCATCCCAGCATCAAGACTGAGTCAGGTGTTCCTCTAGAGGGAGTGGGATCCAAAGTACCACTCCCAGGTGTTTCAGATCCAAAGCTGTTCAGTGCTTGTGGTTTGCAGTATGGACATGCTTTGCTTTTGCTTTTATTGTTTAGAGTCCTCTAATGAGTGTGTACATCCCCTGCTTCTCTTTCTGGGTTTGAGACACCTCACTCAGGAGGATATTCTCCAAATCCATCCATTTGCCTGCAAATTTAAGATATTTTTTTTTTTTACTGCTGATTAGTACTCCATTGTGTAGATGTACCACAGTTTGTTAATCCATTCGTCAGTTGAGGGGCATTTAGGTTGCTTCCAGGTCCTTGCTGTTATGAATACTGCTGGAATGAACATAGTTGAGGTAATGTCTTTGGAGTATGAATGTGTATCTTTTGGGTATAAACCCAGAAGTGTTATTGCTGGATCCTTGGGGAGATTGATTCCCAGTTTTCTGAGAAACCACCATATTGCATTCCAGAGTGGTTGAACAAGCTTACACTCCCATCAACAATGGAGGAGTGTTCCCTTGCTCTACAACATCTCCAGCATAGGCTGTCATCTGTGACTTTTATCTCAGCCAATCTTACAGGTGTCCAGTGGTATCTCAAAGTTGTTTTGATTTGCCTTTCTCTGATGGCTAAAGAAGTTGAACACTTTTTCAAGTGCCTTTCAGCCATGCATAATTCTTCTGCTAAGAATTCCCTGTTTAATTCTGAATCCCATTTTTTGATTGGGTTATTCAAGTTTTTGGGCTCTAGTTTTTTGAGTTCTTTATATATTTTAGAGGTCAGTCCTCTATCACTTGTAGGGTTGGTGAAAATCTTTTCCCATTCTGTAGGCTGTTGTTTTGTCCTATTGACAGTGTCCTTGGCTTTACAGAAGCTTCTCAGTTTCATGAAGTCCCATGTATTGATTTTTGTACTTAGTGTCTGTGCCACTGGTGTTATATTTAGTAAGTGGTCGCCTGTGCCAATTCGTTGGAGGTTATTTCCCACTTTCTTTTCTATTACGTTCAGAGTGGCTGCATTTATGCTGAGGTCTTTGATCCACTTGGATTTGAGTTTTGTGCAGGGTGACAGGCTTGGATCTACTTGCACTTTTCTACACACTACCAACAGCTATGCCAGCACCATTTGTTAAAGATAATATCTTTTTTTCCATTGAATATTTTGAGCCTCTTTGTCGAAGATCAGGTGTTCATAGGTTTTTGTGTTAATGCCAGGATCGTCAATTTGATTCCATTTATCCACAAGTCTGTTTTTATGCCAGTACCAGGCTATTTTTATTACTGTAGCTTTATAGTATAACTTGAAGTCAGGGATGGTGATGCCTCCTGAGTTTCTTTTGTTGAGCAAAATTGTTTTGGCAATCCTAGCTTTCCTGTTATTCCAAATGAAGCTGAATATTGTTCATTCAAGGTCCAAAAAAATATTGTGTTGGTATTTTGATGGGCAGTGCATTGAATCTGTAGATTGCTTTTGGACGAATTACCATTTTTACTATATTGATCATACGTATCCAGAAACATGGGAGATCTTTTCATTTTCTGATATCCTCTTCAATTTCTTTCTTCAGTGACTTAAAATTTTTGTCAAATAGATCTGTTACTTCTTTGGTTATAGTTACTCCAAGGTATTTAATACTATTTGCAGCTTTTATAAAGGGTGATGTTTCCTTAGATTTTCAATATATGACCGGATAACTGACTGGAATTCCTGGGGGGTTGTTGTTATGTCTCTTTTATCATTTTTTATTTTGTTGATTTGGATACTTTCTGCTTTTTGGTAAGTTTAGATAAGGGTTTATCTATCTTGTTGACTTCCTCAAAGAACCAACTCTTTGATTCATTGATTCTTTGTATTATTCTTTTGTTTCAATTGTATTGATTTCATCTCTAAGTTATATTATTTCCTGCTGTATACTCCTTGTAGGTGGGTTTGCTTCTGATTGTTCTAAGGCTTTCAGCTGTGCTGTTAGTTCTACTGTGTAAGATTTCTCCAGGTTTTTCATATAGGCATCTAGTGCTATGAATTTTCCTCTTACCTCTGCTTTCATTGTGTCCCATGATTTTGAGATGTTGTGGATTCATTTTCATTAAATTCTAGGAAGTCTTTTATTTCTTTCTTAATTTCTTCTTTGACTCAGAGGTGGATCAGTTGATTGTTTACTTGGCTACATATTAGTTTGTAGGCTTTATGTGATTTTTGATGTTGTTCCACTCTAACTTTAGACCATGGTGGTCTGATATGAGACCACAGTTTGTTTCCATTTTTTGGATCTATTGATATTTACTTTATGACTAGTTATGTGGTCAATTTTAGAGAAAGTTCCATGGGGTGCTGAGAAATATGTATATTCCTTTGTGTTTGCGTGGAAGCTTCTGCAACTATCTATTAAGTCATTTTGCATAATAGCCTCTGTTATGAGTCTATGTGTATTTGTTCTTACCTGATTCAAGAGAAACTTTACAGAAGATGGCTGTGCAAAGTGCAGAGCTATGAATACAGCAGAATCTCATTAGGAGTCAGTATATTGCTACCATTATTACACCTGTATTATTTGGCTTTCCCCTAAGTCCCTTGCTATCTAGTATCAGGTTCTTATCTACTCAAGCAGTATCAGGTATGGATTCCATTTCATGGATAGTCCTTAAGTTAAATAAGGTATTGTTTGATTATATGTACAAATTTTCTGCCCCCATTGCCCTACCATATCTAACAGGCAGAACACTATTGTAGGTCAGAGGTTTTGTGGCTGTGTTGGTATTCATGTTTTTCTTTTGGTAGTATGCAGAGGAACTTCCTCTACCAAAGTTAATAGAATATAGAAGTTAATGCTCCATTTAAGCAGCAGCTCAACTTCTCCATGTTTAATGCATAATTTGTTTTTAAACCTTTATTTCTGCTTTGAGAATTAGTACAAAAGGTTCTCATATTCTGAAGTACAAATCACTACAAGATTACCAAATAATTATTTTGTTTTTTATAAGTCTAAGCTATTGTGGGACCAACTAAATTTTACTGTTAACTCTTTTTACTTACTTTTTAATTTAAATTTTTGTATATATTTTATATGCCACAGTTTACCCTCTCTCCTTTCCTCTTAACTCCTCAACTTCCTCCCATTCCCCCTTCTATTCCTCAGTGAGATATGGCATATAAAGTCTGACATTTAACATTTCAGCAGGATAAAGCTCTTTCCCCTTGTATCAAGGCTGAACAAGGTGTCAAAGTCAGATTATAGACAAGGGATAAGTCCTTATTCCACTGACAGAGACCCCCAAAACTGCCAAAGCCATACAACTGTCATCCATATTTAGAGGTTTTAGTTCTGTCCCATGCAAGTTCCCCAGATGTAAGAGCAGAGTCAGTGAGCTTCCAATACCTCCTGTCAGTAGTCTTTGGTGTATTTCCCAACATGATCTTGACCTCTTTGCTCATACAACCTCACCTCTCCCTTTGACTGGACTGGGAGCTCAACCCAGTGCTTAACTGGGGATCTGTGTATCTGTTCCCATTAATTGCTACATGGAGGCTCTATGGTGACAATTAGGGTGATCATCAATATAATTATAGGGAAAGGCTGGATCAGATACCCTCTCTACTATTGGTTGAAGTCTCAGCTGGGATTATCCTTGTGGATTCCTGGCAGTTTCCTTAGCACTAGGTTTTTTCCCAGCCCCAAAATGACTCCCTGGGAATTTCTCTAGTAGTAGGTTTTATTCCTAACACTAAATGGCTCCCTTTATCAAGATGTCTCTTTTGTTGCTCTCCTTCTCTGTCCCTCCTGTTTCATTCTCTTTTGTTCTCTGCACATTCCTCTTTATCCTCTCCTCTCATTCCCCCAGTTTACACAGAAGATCATATCTATTTTCCCTTTCTAGTAGGATCCACAAATGTCTTTCTTTGGATCTTTCTTCTTACCTAACTGCTCTGGGGTTGTGAAATGCAGCCTGTTTATCCTTTGCTGTACATCTAATATCTACTTGTCAGTGAGTACAAACTTTGTCTTTCTGAGTCTGGGACTAAGAATGACTTTTTCTAGTTTCAACAATTTGCCTAAAATTTTTAAGATATCTTTTTTTACTATTGAGTAATACTCCATTGTGTAAATATACATCTGTTAAATCAATTTTTTGTTGAGGAGCATTTAGGTTGTTTTCAGGTTCTGACTATTATGAATAATGCTGCTATGAATATTTATGCAAATGTCTTTGTGTATCCTTTTGGTATATTCCCAAAAGTGATATTGGTAGATCATTAAGTAGATTAATTCCCAGTATTCTGAGAGACTACAATACTGATTTCCAAAGTGGATGTATAAGTATACACTCCCATTAGCAATGGGAGAGTGGTTTCCTTACTCAACATAGACTGTCATCAGTGCTTTTGATCACAACTATTCTGAAAGTTGTAAAATGGTATCTGAGTTGTTTTGATTTGCATTTCCATAATGACTAAAGATGTTAAACAAATTTTAAGTGTCTTTCAACCATTTGATATTTTTCTGTTGAAAATTCTTTGTTTAGATCTGTATACCATTTTTAAATTGGATAATTTAGTGTTTTGATGTCTAATTTTTTAAGTTTTTTATATGTTTTAGAGATCAGTCCTCTGTCAGATGTAGAATTTCTGAAGACATTTTCCCATTCTGTAGGCTGCTGTTTTGTCTTACTGACAGTGTCCTTTGTCTTACTGAAGCTTCTCAGTTTCAGGGGATTCCATTTATTAATTGTTGCTCTCAGTGTCTGTACTACTGCTGTTATATTTAGGAAGTGATCTCTTGACCCAATGCCATCAAGACTATTTTTCCACTTTCTTTACTATCAGGCTCAGTGTAAATAAATGAATGTAAATTCAGATCTTTGATCTGCTTGGACTTGAGTTTTATTGAGGGTGTCAGATATGGATCAATTTGCATTCTTCTACATGGCACAATCTAGTTGTGCCAGAATCATTTGTTAAAGATTGTTTAATTCATTATATCCATTTGAGCTCTTTGTCAAAACTCAAATGTTCATAGTTGTGTGGATTAATGTCTGTGCCCCCAATTTGCTTCTATTGATACATATTTTTTTATTTTATTTTTTTTGCCAATACCAGGCTGTTTTTACTACTATAGCTCTATAATAGAGGTTGAAGTCACAAATGGTGATGATTGTCTTGACAGTCCTGGGACTTTTGTTTGTGCATATGAATTTGACATTTGTTCTTTCAAGGTCTGTAAAGAAATGTGTTGGAATTTTGATAGGTATTGCCTTGAATGTTTTCCAAGAGCATGGTAGAGCTTTCCATTTTCTGATACCTTCTCCAACTTTTTCCTCAACATCTTAAAGTTCTTGTCATACATATTTTTCACTTTATTGGTTAAAGTTACTTCAAGGTTTTTTATAGTATCCGTGGTTATTGTAAAGGGTGGTGCTCCTCTTATTACTTCTTCAGCCTGTTTATAAGTTCTATATAAGAGAGCTATTAAATTTTGAGTTAATTTGTATCCTGACACATTGCTGAAGGTATTTTTTTCAGCTGTAGTGATTTTCTGGTATAATTTTTGGGATCATGTGTATATACTATCATATCATCTGCAAATAACAAAATTTTGACATATTTCTTTACAATTTATATCCTGATGATCTCTTTTTGTTGTCTTATTTCTATAGCCAGAATCTTGATTGCTTATATTGAACAGATGTGAAGAGAGTGGACAACTTTGTCTTGTTCTTTATTTTAGTGGGATCACATTGAATTTCTCTCCATTTAGTTTGATGTTGACTGTGGGGTTTCTGTATATTATCTTTATTATGTTTAGGTATGTTTCTTGTATCCCTGATTTCTCCATTATCTTTATAATGAAGGGGTGTTGGATTTTTTGGAAGGATTTTTTCAGTATCTAATGTGATAATTGTGTACTTATTCTTTCAACTTGTTTATATGGTATTTACATTGGCAGATGTTTCAAATGTTGAACCATCCCTGTGTCTCTGGAATGATGCCTACTTGATCATAGTGTATGATTTTTTTGATGTGTTGTTAGATTAAGTTTACCAGAATTTTATTGAATAATTTTGTATCAATTCTCATGAGGGATATTGGTCCATAATTCTTTTTCTCTGTTGCATTTTTGTGTAGTTTGGGTATCAGGATGACTGTAGTCTCACAAAAAGAGTTTGGAAATGTTCCTTTTGTTTTTATTTTGTGGAGTAATTTGAGGAGTATTGTTATTAGATCTTCTTTAAAATTCTGGTAAAAGTCTTTGCTGAAACCATTGGGCCCTGGGCATTTTACTTGGTTGAGAGACTTTTAATGATTACTTCTATTTCCTTAGAAGTTACTAAACTCTTTACATTGTTTATCTGGACTTGATTTAATTTTGGTAAGTGGTACCTAACCAGAAAATTGTCTATTTCTTTTAGCTTTTTTAATTTTGTGGAGTACATGTTTTTGAAGATTCTTTGCATTTTTCAGTTTCTGTTTTTATGTTCCCCTTTTTATTTCTGACTTTCTTAATTTGGATATTCTCACTCTGCCTTTTGGTTAATTTGGATAAGATTTTTCTATCTTGTTGATTTTCTCAAAAACCAATTTTTTGTTTCATTGAATCTTTTTGTTTTTCTCATTGTTTCAATTTATTTGATTTTAGCCCTTGTTTTGATTATTTCCTGGTATCTATTTCTTTTGGGTGAGTTTGTTCCATTTTTTTTGAGAGCTTTCAGGTGCGTTCTTAAGATGTTAATGTGAGAGTTTTCCCAATTACTTGTATATATATTTAGGGCCATAAACTTTCCTCTTAACACTGCTTTCATTGTGTCCCATAAGTTTGGATATATTGTGGATTAAATTTCATTGAATTCTATGAAGTCTTTAATATTTTTCTTTATTTCTTGACTCAGATATGTATGTGTTTCAGTTGAGAGTTGTTCTGCTTTCATGAGTTGTTAGGCTTTTTGTAGTTTATGTTGTTGTTGAACTCTAACTTTAGGCTATATCAGATATGAAACAAGGGATTATTCCAAATTTTGTATCTATTCATATTTGCTTTATTACCAAGTATGTGGTCAATTTTAGAGAAGGCTTTATGAGGTGCTAAGAAAACGATGTTTCCTTTTGTGTCTGGATGAAATGTTCTGCAGATGTCTATTAAGTCCATCTGTGTCATATAATTTGTTAGTTACCTTGTTGTTGTTGTTGTTGTTAAGTTTCTGTCTTATAGGCCTGTCCTTTGATTATAGTGGGGTATTGAAGTCTCCTACTTTTAATGTGTGGGGTTTGATGTGTGATATAAGTTTTAGCAATGTTTCTCTTATGGCTGTGGGTGCTCTTGATTTTGGGACATAGATGTTCAGTATTGAGACTTTATCTTAATGGACTTTTCCTTTGATAAATAGGAAACTTTCTTCTTTATCTCTTTTGATTGATTTTAGTTAGAAATGTAATTTGTTAGATATAAGGATATCTACACCATCTTGCTTGCTTCTTAGGTTCATTGAATTGAAAAAACCTTTCCCAACACTCTACTCTGAAGTAGCATCTGATTTTGAAGTTGAGCTGTATTTTTAGTATGAAGCAGAATGATAAATCCTGTTTTTATATTGAATCTGTTAGCACATTTCATTTTATTTTGATTCCATTGATATTAAGACATGTTATTGACCATTGATTTTTAATTCCTGTTATTTTTTATTTTTATGATAGTGATGGTAGTATGTGTTCCCCTCTTTTAGGTTTTGCTGTAGTGAAATTATCTATTGCCTGCATTTTTGTGAATGTAACTGTATTCTGTGGGTTGGAATTTACCTTCTAGTAATTTCTGAAGTGCTGGATTTGTGGATAGGTATTATTTAAATCTGGTTTTATCATAAAACATCTTGTTTTCTCCATCTTTGTTGACTGGAAGTTTTGCTAAATATAGTCTGGGTTGACATCTATGGGTGTCTTAGTGGTCTGTAAAATGTCTTTCCAAGACCTTCAGATGAGAGATTTTTTTGGGGGGAGTGGTCCAACCTATTTGATGTTTGTTGAATTTTTGTGCCTTAATAGACATATTTTTTATTAGATTAGGAAATTTTTCTTCAATAATTTTGTTGAATACATTTTCTGTTTCTTTGAACTGCTATTCTGCTACTTCTATCCTTATTTGTTTTGATCTTTTTATGGTATCTCAAATTTCCTAGATGTTTTGTGTTAGAAGTCTATTAAATTTAACATTATCTTTGACTGATGAACCTTCAATTATCTTTTCCAAGACTTAGATTATATCTTTCATCTTTTGTATTCTGTTGTTAGTACTTGCATCTGTAGTTCCTGTTTGCTTCCTCAGTTTTTCCATTTCCAGAATTTCTTCAGTTTGTGTTTTCTTTAATGCCTCTATTTCAATTTTCAGGTCTTTAAACATTTTCTTCACCTACTTAAATTTTTTTTCATGGCTTTCTTTGTTGGATTTTAGATTTCTTCAATTTTTTGTTTGTAGTTTCCTTGATTTATCAAGAGAATTTTTGATTTTTTATTTAGGAGCCTCTATCATATTAATAAAGTAATTTTGGAGAACATGTTCTTGTATTTTAGTCACATTAGAATTTTTATGTTTTACTCTTTTAGTGTCATTGGGTTCTGTTGGTGCCATATTGCTCTTTCCATTTTGAATGTATTATTACACTAGTGTTTACTCACTGTTTTCATCCACAGTTTTGTTATGTGTCCTTGCCTGTTCTTCAAACTGTTGTGGTTAGAACCTGTGCCTATGTATTTTGTTATTTTTTTTCAACTGTTGCCATTTCCATGTGTGCCTACATAGTTGGCTGGAGTTACTAGGAAGGGCTGATCACTGGGATGATATTCAGATGATTGGAGTTGGATACCAGAGTAAGTATTGATTGGACAGTGTCTAATTGCTAGCAGGGATGGTAGAACAGCCTCAAGATAAGTATTTCAGAACACCTCTTTTGAAGTTTCCTCTGGGCTCTGCATCCAAAACTACTTCAAGGAGACTGGCTAAGATTACTCAGCCTTAGAAACTACTCCATTAAAGACCCTTCCATAATCCTAAAATTTTTCTTTATATCCCCATGGAATTGCCAGTGCCCCTATTCAGCAGGAAGTAGCCTAGAGAACTTCTCCCATATTCCCCCCCCAATAGATTATGGATGTTTTTGTTTGTTTACATTGTTGTTTATAAGCTATTATAGATAATGAGTAAAAAGAATATTAGATTTGGGGGTTTTTCCTATTTAAAAAAATGGGAAATGTAGTAGGATTATGTGGTTACATTGTAAATAATTGTCCTGCCTACAGGTTTAATAAAAAATGCTGATTGGCCAAAGACAGACAAGAATTGTGGGCAGGGCTACAAGACTCAGAAAACTCTGGGAACAAAAAGAACACAGCAGAGATGCCAGAGACATGGGCAGCATTTGAAGAACATACCCAGTAGCACTACCACACTGGCAATCTTCCCACACTCTTACATGGTAAAATCCTCACACAATGGCTACAATGTACCCAGCTAGTCAAAGATTTGGCTAAGAAATGCAGTTGCAATGCAGTTTCCCTGCTTTACATCATTTTCAAGGAGATCTAAATGCCTTCAGTTCTTCAGCACAGTAAGTTTCAACTTTCCTAGAATTGCATTAATGTTACCTTGTTTCTGTGAGTGCTTGTTTAATCTTTTAATAGATATTAATCCTTATATGATATATTGTATTGGATAATTTCCAAAAACAAAATAAAAACCCAAATAAGCTGGCCACTGGCCACATAGCCAAATAAGTTAATTAAAATAAGTTAAATTAAAAAAAATACTAACAATATGCCTAAGACATAGGCCAAACAAAATAAAATTAATATAAACATTTAAGTCATTAAAAAAGCCACAAACAAGCCAATCCTCTAGCCCAAACAAAGTAAAAATCTCATACAACATTTGACTATAATATGTCATCTCATTCCTTCTTATAGTGAAAAAATCAAGAGTTTGGGAAAGGGATAACAGGTGCGAATAATTCCTCAGTTAACATATAAGAAGCTTAAGATTTTGAAAAGGAAAATGAATTTCCTCAGGTCACATAGCTATGTCACAAGTAAATCCTGCTCTTTTCATCAATGCTATTACACTTTTCTATGTAAAATACGAGTATATATTTATAAATTTTAAAGATAAAGTATTTAACTATGATTTTTCTCATATAAAAGCAGGTTGAAAGGGGCCAGGTCTCTTAATTTTCAAACTCAGTACATTACAAAAGAAATAAACAAAAGGTTTATAGTTTCAACAGGTGTTTTGTAAGTAGGGGATAAGAAATAATCATAATTTAGAGAAACTGTGTTAAACTCTCCTTATTCTGATAATAACTATATGAGTGACAGGAATAAGAACATTTTAAAAATTACTAATTGTATACATGGGAATAAGGATAGGTAGTTTTATACTCTCCATTTATTACAGAGGGATATCATCAAAAGTCTGTCTGGGACAGCATTTGAGAATTATGTAGATATTACCACCACAGCAGAGTAGAAATGACCCTTGCTTTAATGACTATATCAATTGTTTACTTGTCTCTCCTCTCTTTATTCCACTATTTTTCTCCTCTCAAATAAATTTCACAATTTATTCCTGTGAAGCTTCTACTTCTCAGTATATTTGACTTGGCACAACATCTAAGAAAGAAAATCATAAACCAACATTGTTAACAGTGGCACAAGTTGGGGACTTCTTAATCAGTATGAGCTATTGCTGTTTCTCTTAGTTACTTTCCAGAGTTTGAAGAATTTCCTATTGCTGAAGACAGCATATGCTTTTGATACAAGAACAAGACGGTCAGAGACAGATCTGGCCTGAAAGCTTCCTATCTAAATACTAGCTTTCATGATACCAGATGGTTCCATGAAAGTTTCTAAAATGGTGAAGCAAAAAATAATATCCAAATAGAATGCCTATGAACCACAACAGTGACCAACATAGCATGATAGTCCTCAGGGTACAGTAGATGTATGAATACCTTGGTGGCAACCAATAGCTCTCTAACAGGATATAACACTCAGTGACCTAGATGCCTAGCTAGATGCCTAGCAGTATAAAGTTAGGCAACTATTCATGGCTAGAGAAGTCATGAGTTTCAGATAAGAATCTACAGCCATTGATTTACTAAAGCAACATAATCTGTAAGTACATTCAAAATATTTGTCCTTATACACAAGGATAAATGTAGTCTTTATCCCTCATCAAGAAAACATTTTGCAGCAGATGGAGATCATTTCACAAAAGTATAACCAATCAAAATGCAAAGCTGCAAAGCACAGTTCTAATGGATACATCTACAAAATAAATTCCACATCTAAAGCTCAGAAGAGGAAACAGAAACACTGTATGAGCCAGAGGATTAGGGGGTTAATTGTTAAATTGTGTCTTCAAGGATTGGAAATAGTGACAGCTATTAAGTTTTATCAACATGATGGCTAAACATGACCTGATCAGGAATAATAACAGATATCCCAAAGTAAATAGGAGAAAAGATCATGAGGCCTGAACCCTATTTAAAAAAAAGAAAAATAGGCATTTAAAGAATGCTCAGAGTGAGAGAAATAGGTTTCCTTAGGGAAGAGCATGACAATTATTTATCTGAATTCAAAATGATCATCTCTGAAAATATATAATATATGTCATGAATTAAAAGAGATCAAAGAAGGAGGAGAAAGAAGACAGGGTGTGTGGAAGGATTTGAAGGGAAGAAACAGAAAAATGAAATGATGTAACTATATAATCTTAAAAAATTAAAAAATGGAAAAAATGTAATTAGTCCTAAGAAGCATGGTTATCATCTTGAAAAATGAACGCTTATTTTACGAAGAATTTCCTCAATGAAAATGTTCAGTTTCAGAAGTATACTTATATATAATTCTATAAAACATGACTTTAATTTAGAGAAAATGACTAATCATAATTTATCTTTTCTTGTTTCAAATTTTCTAGACTTTGAGGAATAATAAAGTCACAGTTTTTAATGTGTTTGTTTCATTAGTGGAAGAATTAATTAGAATTTAAAGATGCTAGTAATAACTGGGTCATTTGATGCTTCAAAAAGAATAACCAATAATTATTTGATTTTTTGATCTAATTCATGATATTTAAAAACAAATGCTTTGGAGGTTTATAACAGTAAAGAAGATGCCCATGTAAATTTAATTAAATTTTAACATTAGCATCAATATCTAAGCATTTTTTCAAACTAGCAATACAAATAGAAAACAGCTAGGTATGAATGTCACTATAAAAACATTCATTTAATAAAATTAAGAAGAAACCTGATAAGTAGAAAGTTACTTTGATCTGTGGTACATATTCATTTAATAAAGAAGTAATATTGGGACAGTGGGACCCTGGGACTGCCTGCCGCCTGCCCAGGTAGGGGATGGGGAATAGAGAAGAGAGAATGAACTGATGTGTTAGGAGGGGGAAGGGACCTTGAATAAGGATATACAAGGATAGAAAGTGTGACTTCTTTGTTCATAATAATAATAATAATAAAGAAAATGCATTAGATGAGTATTGTAGGCCTGTATTATGGTCGAGTGTACTGAATTCCAGAATACAAATCATAAAAACTAAATACACAAATAATAAAAAAAGAAGTGGAAATCTACCCATTGAAGTAGATATTGCGAATTTTAAAGGTTTTTTAAATTATTCTTGTGATCAACATGATGGCAAGATGTGTTTCACATTCCCAGGAGCTGAAATTATAGGTAGTTGCCTATGTAAACAAATGTTACAACTCTGCAGATGTGAGCAGAGGTATCCTGACTCTGGAAAGTCAGGCTATACATGGAGCTGTTAAAACAGTACTGATGGCTGGAGCTGCACTGGGACAGCTCAGCTCTGGAGAAAAAGGTATCCTGATAGTTCTGGAATTTAGGCCATATGTGGGGCTGGTGTATGATGGTGGATGGTCTCCCCTCAGGATAAAGCAATCCTTCTCCTCTTATGGATTGCTGGACAGCTGCGCTTTGCTCCACCTCCTCCCACTTGAGGGGGCTTCACAGCAGAGCTCTGCTTCTTCCCTCTGACCCAAAATGTTGCTTCTTTTCTTTTACACTGCTAAAGAGGTAACCCCTGCAGAAATGTAGCAATCTCCTCTACTCTGGCCAAAAATTTTTACTTTTTTTCTGCTCTGCTTTTTTCAGTCTCCCTTAGTAGACATCTCAGCAAGGTTCTTCTGATTAGTTCTCTAAGGGATATAACACTCCACAAGTTCTTCTCTGTGCCCTGGCAAATGAAGATCTTCACCTGCTTCGTTTTTTAACAACCATTATTTATTTATTTTTCTCATTTTTTAAAATTTAAATGTTTTTAGCATATCCACCACTGTTGCCCCTCCTTCTTCTCTTTCCAGTCTTGCAACTGATTCCCCCAATCCATTCCATTCATCCAAGAGGGTAAGGACTTCAAGGGTGAGTTAATTCTGTCTTTTATATCAAATTGAGGACCAAGGCCTCCCCTCAACCCCATATCAAGGCTAAGCAAGGTGTCTTTTGTAGGGAATGAGCTCCAATAAAGCAGTTCATGTAAAAATTCTGGTCTCACTGTCAGAGGTTCCATAAAATGCTTGTGCCATGCATGTGTCATCTACATTCAGAGGGCCTAGTTTGATCCCACAGAAGTTCCCTGGCTGTCAGTTTAGAATCAGTGAGCTCCCAATAGGTCAGGTCAGCTGTTTCTTCATCATGATATTGATCCCTTTGTTCACATAAGCTCTCCTCCTTCTCTTCACCTGGACTGGGAGTGAGACCCAGTAGTTAGCTGTGGATCTCTGCATCTGGTTCCCTCACTTGCTAAATGAAAATTCTATAAAAACAATTAGAATGAAGTTCAGTTTAGGCACCCTTTCCACTATTGATTAGCTGGAGCCATCTTGTGGTTCCTAGGGCATTTCCGCAGCACCAGATTTCTCTCTAACCCAACAATGGCTCCTTCTATCAAAGTACTTCTTTTGTTTTCCCTCACTGTCCCTCTCCCAACTCAACCATTGCATACCCTCATGTTCTCATTACACTTCTCCTAAGCCCCTGTCCCAATGGTCCAAAGTTACCCAGGAGATTTTTTTCTGTTTCCTTTTCCCAAGGGGATCTATGGAAGTCTCTCTTAGGTTCCTCCTTGTTACTGAGCTGCTCAGGAGTTGTGGATTGTAGCCTGGTTATCCTTCCATTTGATTCTAAAATCCACTTATATGCGAGTACATACCATGTTTGTTTTTCTGGGTCTGTATTATCTCATTCAGGAAGCATTTTTTAAATCTATCCATTTGTCTGTAAATTTCAGGATGTCATTTTTAACTGCTATATAGTACTCCATTGTGTAAATATGCCACATTAAAAGCAATATTCTTTAGTTAAGAGACATCTAGGTTTTTTCCAAGTTCTGGATATTATAAATAATGCTGCTATAAACATAGCTGAGCAAATGTCCAACTCTTTTAAGACAGAAATTTATTTGGGAAAAATAAGACCAGGAAAATAGCTGCCTCTATCAAGGTGGGAAAGAAGCGCCAGCAACTAAACAGGAAGAGGACTATATATAGGGCTTCTTAAAAGTGGAGTTTCTCTGGGCATACTCAGGAATCGATTAGTTATTCCTGCTCAAGGATTGGTTAGTTTCATTGGTCAGGAGCATAGATGGCTCTGATTTCTGGGCCCAACTCTGATTCTTTCACTAGTCTGTTTTTGTTTTTTGACTCTAACTCTCAAACCAGGGCATATTTCTTTCATTTTTTTCTGATTCTAGGGACCAAGTGTTGAGTTTTGTTACTTGTTTCAGAGTGGTTTTTGGGTTAAGAGATAAAGAGTTGCTTTCACTGGCTTGGGTAACAGATCCAGTCTATTTCTTTTCACTCTAGATTCAGAGTCAGGGTTCTCAGGGATTGGTTGGTTTTCTGCTCTGTGATTGGTTGCTTTTGTTGGCCAGGGGAGAGATGCCTGATTTCAGGACCAAACTGTGTTTCATTCACTGGCCTATTTTTAGCTTTTTTTTTTTTTTTACTCTAAATCTAAGTGTAGTAGAATGTTTTCTGTATGATGTAAATAAAGTAGCTGTTTTGGCCCATGCATGGCACGGTAGAAGTGGGTGGAGAATCAGAGGGCAGGCAGGTAGGAAAGGGTGAAGTTAGTCACTCTCCATCACCCCCAAGAGGAACAGACATGTAGAGGTACTGGCCAGCCACGGGCTGGGAGCCAGGTGGTGGGCAAATTAATAGAAATGGGTTGAATTAAGATAAAAGAGCTAGCTAGTAATGTGCTTAATATATGGGACAAACAATATGAAGTAATATAAACATGTGATTCATTTTCTTTGGGGGACAAAAGCCGCGGGCGCACAGACCAGGTTCCAAACCACTGCTGCTATGTGCGCCAAATTACAAACTCCGGGCACAAACCTCCTGGACTCAAAACGGGCCGGGAAAAACACTCTATAACATCTAAGGACAGGGAATATTTCTTTCACTGGCTCTGATTCTAGGGACCAACTTTGTTCATTTGGTGCTTTTTTAGAGTCATGGCATGTTTCTTTGATTCTGTATTAAAAAGTGTTTCTTTTACTAACTCACGTCTCAGATTCAGCTTGTGTTTCTTTCACTAGGTCTGGTTTGAGGGTCAGAGTGGATTTCTTTAGATGCTACTTATCCCTACAGCCGACTACCCTTTTTTGTTGCTGAAAACCAAACTGGTGTCCTATGTAAAAATAGTAGGTGTTTTTAATTGCTAAGCCATCTCTCTCTATCCATGCACTTTTAAATGTACAAATATCTATCTATACCTAATTATATGTCAGATACATTTTTCAAAAAGCTAACATCAATGCAAAAGTATTCAAATACCAATATGTTTTTTTTTCTAAATTTGGTGGTCCTCATAGACTACATTTTATGTAATCATATTCTTTTGGAAAACTTACATTAAAATTGACCTAAGAGTCAAAAAGCTGAAATATATTATGAATCACTTATCAGAGTTTGAGTGCATTTGTTTAAAGTAAGCCAACATTTATTTAATTTATTTTTTATTTTTATAAAGTCAGGCTCTCATCTCCCTATCCCCCATACCCTTCCCCAGAAAGGGCAAGAGGTCCCAAGGTAGATTATTTCAGCATCCACTCCAGGCAAATCTGATTTCCTGATGCTAATATCAAGACTTGGTTAGGTGTACCTCTGAAGGGAATGGGTTCTAATATGCCAGTCCAAGGTGCTTTACATCCTAAGATGTTCAGTGGTTGCGGTTTGCAGCTTGGGTATTCTTTGTTTTTTGTTTAAAGTCCACTAGTGAGTGAGTACATCTTGTGCTTATATTTCTGGGTTGGTGAGACCTTGCTCAGAAGTATATTCTCCAAATCCATCCATTTTCCTGCAAATTTTAGGATATCATTTTTTCTGACTGCTGAGTAGTACACCATTGTGTACCACAGTTTGTTAATCCATTCTACAGAGGAAGGACATCTGGGTTTTTTCCACGTTCTTGCTATTATGATTAATGCTGCTATGAGCATATTTGAGCTAATGTCTTTGGGATGTAAATGTATATCTTTAGGGTATATGCCTTAAAGTGATATTGCTGGATCCTTGGGACAATTGAATCCCAGTTTTCTGAGAAAACATCATACTGCATTTCAGAGTGAACAAATTTACACTCCCACCAACAATGGAGGAGTGTTTCCCTTGCTCCACATCCTCTCCAGCATAGGCTGTCATCTGTGTTTTTAATGTTAACCATTGTGACAGGTATAAGGTGGTAACTCAAAGTTATTTTTATTTGCATTTCTCTGATGGCTAAATAGGTTGAGTGCTTTTCCATGTGCCTTTCAGACATTGGTAATTCTTCTGAGTATTCCCTTTTTAATTGGGTTTTTAAGGGTTTGGGGCTCTAGTTTCTTGAGTTCTCTTTGTATTTTAGAGATCAGTCATCTTTCACTTGTAGGATTGGTATAAATCTTTTCCCATTCTGTAGACTGTCCTTTTGTCTTATTGATTATGTCCTTGGCCTTAAAGAAGCTGCTCAGTTTTGGGAGGTTCCACTTATTGATTATTGTTCTTAGTGTCTGTGCTACTGATGTTTTAAAAACCAGAAAGTAGTCACCTGTGCCAATGTGTTGGAGGGTATTTTCCACTTTCTTCTCTGGCTGGCTTTATGTTGAGGTCGTTGATCCACTTGGATTTGAGTTTTGTGCAAGGTGATATATTTTCATTTATTTGCATTTTTCTATGTATTTTCTATATTTCTCTAGTTATGCCAACACCATTTGTTGAAAATACTACCTTTCTTCCATTGAACATTTGTAAGCTCTTTGTTAAAAATCAGGTGTTCATATATGTGTGGATGAATATCAGGGTCTTCAGTTTGTTTCCATTGATTCACAAGTCTGTTTTTATGCCAACACCAAGCTGTTTATATTACTGTAGCTCAATAGTATAATTTGAAGTCAGGGATGGTGATGCCTCCTGAGATTTTTTAGTTGAGCAAAATTGTTTGGCAATTCTGGCCTTCCTTTTATTTCAAATAAATTTGAATATTATTCTTTCAAAGTCTGTAAAAAAATTGTGTTGGGATTTTGATAGGAATTGCATTGAATCAGTAAATTGCTTTTTGTAAGATTGCCATTTTCACTATGATGCTCTTACCTATCCAGGAACACAGGAGATCTTTCCATTTTCTTATATCCTCTTCAATTTCTTCCTTCAGAGACTTAAAGTTTTTCTCAAACAGATGCAAAAATTCTTTGGTTATAGTTACACCAAGGTATTTAATGCTATTTTCAGTTATTATAAAAAGTGATGTTTCCTCTATTTCTTCTTTAGCCCTTTTGTCTTTAATACATAGGAGGATTACTGATTTCTTTGAGTTAATCTTGTATCCTGCTACATTGCTGAAGGTATTTATCAGTTGTAAAAGTTCCCTGGTAGAATTTTGTGGGCCACTTATGTACACAATCTTATCTTCTGGAAATAGAGCTAGTTTCACTTCTTTTGTTCCAATTTGTATTGCATTATTCTTTTTTTGTTCTCTTATTGTGCTAGCTAAAACTTTAAGAACTATGTTGAATACATAAGGGGAGAGGGCCAGCTTTGTCTAGGCTTGATTTTAGTGGGAATGCTTTGAGTTTTCTCCATTTAGTTTTATGTTGGCTATTGGGTCAGCCAAAATCTGATTTTGAATCTTAAATAAAGCAATTGACAAAACTTTATCTTGTAAAAATTTTAGTAATTTCTATATAAAATTCATCTTTGAAAAGACACTATTACATATGTGTTTCTTCAAGGGCACTTTTGGAAAGTTTAGAATTTTATTAGGAACCATATTTGTGTGCTATCTAAAAAGCCTATAATTTTGCACTGCTTAAATTAATAGAGTTGAAACAAAGAGATGGCTACCTTTGGAGAGCACATAGATATAGTTTTTAGAATCCATGTTTAGAGACTCACGACTGCCAGTTCCTTTGAAATCCAATGTTTTCTTCTTGTTTATGCAGGTACCAGGCATGCACATAATGTACATTCATACATGGAGGAACTCACATATACACATAATATGAATTAAACATTTTTAAATAATAACAAAATTGAAAATTTTTAAATTTTATACATACAATTAGACAAGATAAGATCATAAAGAGTATTATATAGCAGGACATTTTTACTGTTTTGTTTTATGCCAAAATTTACTTTTTTTATATGACAAACGACCTGAAAAACAATGTTTCTAATTTTAGCTCCCACATGATCTTCTTAGTTCAAATATAAATGTCCAGAGAATGGATGAATCAGTAATTATCTACCTAGTTACATTGAACAACTCCAGATGTCATTATGTAGACAAATGGAAGTGCTGAAAGAAATGTGCCTCCTAGGTTGGGAGTCATAAACAAGTTGCCCTTCTATGTGAACTGAACTGTCAAATATGGTAGCAGTAAGGAAGTTAAAGTTGTCTGGGACTGATGGCAAGATATTGAATTTTTATTTTTTATATTAAGAAATACATAATTATATAATGAGAAATCTGCTTATTGAAAACCTCAATTAATTTTCAATATTTTAATTTGTCTGATTTCTCTTAGTGTGTATAGGTACATTTTCATATGTTAATTTTTGAAAACTTGTAAAAAATGAGTTACAGGCATTATGACTGTCATGTGTGGCAAAAGATTTCCAGGCTCATTTGGGCTGGAAGTTCAGACCTTACCCATGGTGGCTTTTCCTCCCCAAAATGATTCAGACACATATTAATTTCATGTTGTTAGGCCTATGTCTCAAGCACATTGCTATCGAGCTCTTTCACCTTAATTCAACCCATTTCTAGTAATCTACCTGCCACATGGCCCAGCCCATGGCTCACCTGGATTCCTTACATGTTTCTTCTGCTGCTGGATAGAGACTGACTGACTCTATCCTTCTTCTACCTGTCTCTGCTCTGATATTCTGCCTATTGCTATGGTGCTCACCATAGGCCAAACCAGTTACTATATTTACAGCATACAGAGAACATTCCAACATACTTCCTCTTTTCCATCTATTCAAAATTGAAGCTTTCAATTTCCATATAGCAAAATTATATACAACAGAATAGCTATCAATCAAAAATTACAGTTACAACATCTAACCTATTTGTAATTAACACACTTAAAGAAATTATTCCATTATTTACCTTATCCTTGTGAGTCTAAAGTATCATTATCTAATATACCTTTTTAAATAACTAAGAAGAATTATGCCTATAGTTATTAAAACTTCAACCACATCAAAGACTACAGAAAGATATAATATTACTCAAATAAACAGGAATTACAAGAAATTTCCAAAGTGTAGAAAATGACAGAGATGATACCTGTCTGTCTGGACAGTCACCCAAAGTTCCTTTGTAATGTTGGGGCATCATCTTTAGCTTATAGGCCCAGAGCCTCAGACATACCTTTCAGTGATGCAAGAAATCTGACATAGTCCATCAGTCACTTCTTGTGTCATGAAGGACTCCTGGCAACTTTTTCTGCAAAGCAGGAACCTGAAGGATCATCTTGGCTTGTTCTGTCAAAGTTCAGAGGTCAATTTCCTATGGAACCTGCAAGTCCAGTTTATACAGCATACTATCAAGCAGTCAATACCAGAACAGTTTCTTGCCCAGTGGCTAACTGTTGCCACAAAGTAAATTCCACAAGAAGTTTCTTCAATGCTAATCATTTTCCTGAAATACATTGGTGCTGCCAGGAGCAGACCTGTCTCACTGTCCAGAAAAGTCTAAGTTTTTAAAGTTTTTAAATGTCATATTCTGCATGTCTTTGAAGTGTTTGAAGATTACCTATCTAATTGAAATATATCTTTGTATACCTACAAAAACCTAACTGACATGACTATAAGTTTTGTTATCAGATGACTATTAATCTGCATTTCTCAATTACACATTACAATTTTAAATGAGTTACATAAACATCATACCTTATAAAGAGTATAAAAATACAGCATAATAAAATTGACCTTAACTTTGTATCAATAAACTAATATCCATCTGTCTTTTTTAATTGTTCCTATATCATATTCTTTCCCCCTTTTTATTTTTAGGAGGAGATTAACTATGACCATTAACCATTTATAATGAAAACAAACATTAATAAGCAATATGTTTGGGAAACTGGACATGGCTTTCTTTCTTTTACTACTTCCTGCTGTTTAAGGGTGCTGGAAATCTTATGAGGGTCCAGAGCCTGGATGAATCATCTAAATTGGCATCCTGGAAGCTGATCTTCCCATCAGATAATTTTCAGGTGGCCTAAGCAGATGAAACCATATTTGCCTGTGAACAATCCACAGGTTTTGATCTTCTGTGGAAACAAAAGCAGAAACTCATTTCCAAAGCAACATATTCTTATAAACAGATTCAAAGTCAAGATATCTTTAAAATATATATGGTTGTTTAACTTAGCAGCCTTAACAATCAATTGACTTTCTGCAGTTAGCTCAAAAAATTAAAAGAAAACACAATAACCATAATCCAGACTCTTTGTTTATCTGCCATCTTTACATGGCCTTTTATATCCTTTATTACTATTTCTCACTTTTAAGGGCTTTCTTTTCCCTTTTTCTCTTCTCTCTGAAGCCTATGCATATTTTACATACTTTGTACCCTGTTTAGAGGTTTTATGAGTCTAAATCTGTTTTATTGAGGATCCTTAATCATTTTCTAACCAGAGGAGTTTTTTAAAATGCTATTATCACTGTGATTGCTGACTCTGCCCCTTTGGGCAGCTTTTCAATATGGCAAAGGTGCCTGTTGTATCTCTGCTTGCTGCCAGCAACAGAGTGGACCCAGGAAATGCTGTTACCAGAAAAACCGTTTTTGACTCTTTTTCCTTTCTGTTCAGTATAAGCAAAAACCTAAAATCAGTCACATGCAGTTTGTTGTTTATACCAAGTCTTCCATGAAATGTATGTGTTTAAGCTGCCTGTTGTGAACACGCCATTTTTAGATTCTAGCCTGAACATTGTGCCATCTCTGTACCATAAATCAATTCAGATATGCAATACAGAAAGCCAATTTTGGCCCTGTTTCAGTGGTCTAGAATGCTTTTTAAACTTTCTCAGGCTTTATGCGGGTGTTTGGACCACATTGGGATGCCATCTGTTGTATATGTTTTCCACGTCCATTTGGGCTAGAAGTTCGGAACTTACCCATGGTGGAAAATGATTCAGATACATATTAATTTTATATTCTTTGGCCTATGTTTCAAGCACACTGCTAGCCAGCTCTTTCATCTTAATTCAACCAATTTCTAGTAATCTACCTGCCACAAGGCCCAGCCCATGGCATACCTGGATTGCTTACATTGTTCTTCAAGGGCTGGATAGAGACTGACTGACTCCATCCTTCTTCTACTTGTCTCTGCTCTGGTTTTCTGCCTATTGCTATGGTGCTCACCATAGGCCAAACCAGTTACTTTATTTACAGCATACAGAATATAAACTTGAAATAGCCACAAGCAGGTTAGAACAGATGGTGAGATTGAAATGGGTTGCACATATGACTTAGCTATTCTAACTCTCCAAAAGTTGCAGCCAGGAGGCCCATGGTGGCACCCAGCTCAGGCTCCATGGAGGATGGTGCCCCACATTGGACACCAGGTACTACAAAATGATTCTCAACTGCTTCTCAACATAATTCAGTAATATTTATTATTCCAGAAACACTTACAGTACAAAGGTGATTCTGGTAAGATTAAAAGGGACAGAGATACTCAGGGGACTGGCATGGGAGAGCACACTAGGGCCAAGTAAGTGGGTTACCTCTGTGTCCCATGGTCTCCCTTCAGCTTACCACACTTCAATGGGATTCAGTTCCTTGATGTCACAAGTGTTTACCTGGATAAATTCTGATTTCCTGATATAGTGGTGAGATTCAGGCATTATTGAGGCAGACCAAGAGGCATAGCTTTGGGGTCTCAGGACCCTAGATGGGGCATGACCAGCCCCTATTGAGAACCCAGTGGCATGCTCTCTGTCTTTTTTGGGTTTTTTTGTGTCTTTGAGGAGAGAATTGCCACCGTCACTATGTGAGACAGTTCAACTACCAAAAGTTGCCTTAAAGTTCAATTTTATATTAATAAGTATTGATATAAATCACTTAATAAATATTAATTCTTTATATAATTAATTTCACAAAAAATTACAATACTACAATATATAACACTTTCTACCTTACTACTTCCACATTTATCTACTAAATTTAAAATAATTTTTCTTACAATTCTATACCAATATTATACTTAAAATAATTTGCAGTTGAAGTTTCTAAATTACTTAGTGAGAGTCAGAGGAACAGTAAGTGGCTGTCAGGCTCTGTAGTGCTACTCTATTTCTACTTTCCTCTGGTGACAGCCTACTCTCTGGCTATAAAAATGGTGAAAAACCACTTGATATAATATATGGTGGTTCAAACACAATGTTATCCTGTAGCAGGAAATCAGGAACTATATATGTGAACGATCGCATCATAGGACTGGAGACGAGCGGGGCGTGGTTAACTGAAAAGGATTCCAGAAGTAGACCTTCGAGGGAGAGGACCAGGACAGGAAGTCATCATTCTCTCCTGAGAGTTCCCCGACCGGGTGCGCAGTTCGGCCCAGCTGCCTGGGAGTTCGGACGTACGGCGTGGGGATGAAGAATCTTCCTTAGAAAGGCTCCAGCGCACTGCAACCTCATCCTGTCATCTCTTAAAACTGGCTCTGTTTTGTAAGCGATTTTCACAAAATAATCCCCGTTTAAAACATATCTCAGGGTGGGTTTTTACCGCGATATTATCCAGGAGTACTTGAAAGGGGTTTATAGGAAGCAGGCATTGAAATACTATCCAGAAAATAATTTAAATGAGGGAATGAAATCTAAACCAATTTCTTAAACTGATGATTTTCTATCTGATTCTAAAGTCATGGGGGAGTTTGTGTGACTCAGGGGAATAGGAACATCCAGAGGTGGAGGAGTTGGAGTACTTGGCTCCCTGATAAACAATTTTGATATGTTCTTTGAAGGAGAAAAAATATTCTGAAAATAATGGTAAAATGATAAAAAAAGTACTTTCTGTAGACTCTCAAAAACCATATAAGACTTATATAATAGTGCAAAATAATCTGTCTCAGCAAGGGAAAATGTATAACAAAAGTGAAGGTGAAAGTAGTAAGAATGGAGCAATAGAATGCTGTCACAAATATAGAGGTATTGACAAGCAAAAAAGGGCTTATCAAATATCACCAGAATTGGTTCTGTAAATATGTTCTAAATTCATGGAATAGGAGAATAATGCTGAACAGATCAGTCCTAATGACAGATCTAAAAGCTACAATGTTAAAAAAATATAGCCTTGGGAAAGAAGAGTTTAGAAATTCATATTGACAAAGACATGAAAGATGTCTAAAAGATAACCTTTAATGGTGAAAGGGACAAAGAACTAAGACTGGATCTAGGAGATACTATCATTGTGTTAGATCAGAACTAGGCCATTTTAACTTGAAGTTGAGAAAAGCTTTTTTGAGTAGAGACATACAGCTAGTTGAAGCATTCTATGGCTCCTGTGGCTTCCAGGAACCAACATCTATTATTGAGAACAAAACCATAATTCTCACTTCTAATCCAGGCCAGAATGTGAAATACAGAGATATAAAAATGTGTGTTCAATGAAAATTTGCCAATATATTGTCAACCATTTGAAAAAGTATGCCTAATCATGGAATCTAAGTTAAGCTTTTCAGAAAATGACTTTCTCTACCTTGTAGAAAAAGAAATACTTCCAGAGAAGAATGAAAGAAGAGGAAAAAAATAGATGAACTAGAACTAGTGGTCTAAATCAGGAAAAATGGTGCCAATATGAAGGAGAAACATATGAAGAATGATGTCCATCACCCTGGGGGTGATATCATACATCTTAATGAGGACAGTGAGGGAAAATATTTCTGAAATAGTAAATGATGAAGAACTACAAAAATAATATGCTCATAACTTGGTTATTATTTCTGTTTTAGCACTCAAAAGTAGTCTTTTTAAAAGTTAAATAAAGAATAGACACAAATATAACAAAGTTTAAAAGTGATAATAATATTTGAATAGCATATTTAGTTTGCATTTATCTAATATATTTTATAGCTGTATTTTTTAAAAAAAAATCCAATAAAATATAAGATACCACCTTACATCTGGCAGATCAAAAACACAGATGAGAGCCTATGATGGAGAGGTTAAGGAGCAAGGGGAACATTCCTCCACTGTTGGTACCAGGATAAACTGGTTTAGCCACTCTGGGATACAGTATGGCTATCTCCAAGAAAACTGGGAATCACTCTCCCCAAGGATCCACCAATGCCACTATTGGTCATATACTTTAAAACACACATTCACACCCCAAAAGCATTAGCTCAACTATGGTTATAGCAGCATTATTCATAATAGCAAGAACCTGGAAACAACCTAGATGCCCCTTAACTGAGAAATGGATTAACAAACAGTGGTACATCTACATAATAGGGTACTATAAAGCAATAAGAAAAAAATGATATCCTAAAATTCACAGTCAAATGGATGGATTTGGAGAATAACAACCTGAGAAAGGTATCACAAACCCAGAAAGAGAAGCAGGGAATGTACTTAACAAGACCTGACTACAAATTATACTATAGAGCTACAGTAATAAAAACAGCCTGGTACTGACATAAAAACAGACTTGTGGATCAATAGAATTGAATGAAGACCCTGACATTCACTCACAGACCTATTAACAACTGATTTTTGACAAAGAGGCCAAAAATATTCAATGGAAGAAATCAACAAATTGTGTTGGCATACCTAAATGGCAGTTTTTAGAAAAAATGCAAGTAGATCCAAGCCTATCACCCTGCAAAAAACTCAAATCCAAGTGGATCAAAGACCTCAAAATAAAACCATCTACACAAAATTTAATAGAAAAGAAAATGGAAAATATTCTCCAATGCATTGGCACAGGTGACCACTTCCTGAATAAAACACCAGTAACAAAGAAACTAAGAACAACAATCAATAAGGTGAACCTACTGAAACTGAGAAGGTTCTGTAAGTCCAAGGACACAGTCAATAAGACAAAAACAACAGCATGAATAATGGGAAGAGATCTTCACCAACCCTACAATTGCCAGATGACTAATCTCTAAAATATATAGAGAACACAATAAACTAGAGCCCCAAACCTTGAATAACCAAATCAAAAAATGAGGTTCAGAACTAAAAAGGAAATTCCCAGCACAATTACAAATGGCTAAAAGGCACTTGAAAATGTGCTCAACATCTTTAGCCATCAGAGAAATGCAAATCAATACAACTTTGAGATACCACCTTACACCTGTCAGAATGGATAAGATTAAAGACACAGATGCTATGTGTCTTTAGATCCCATGCTAGAGAGGATAAAGAGCAAGGGGAACACTCTTTTATTGCTGGTGGAAGTGTAAACTTGTTCAGCCACTCTGGAAAGCAGTATGATGGTTTCTCAGAAAACTGGGAATCAATCTCCCTAAGGAACCAGCAATACTACTATTATACATATACCATAAAGATGCACATTCACCCTCCAAAAGCGTTAGGTCAACTATGTTCATAGCAGCATTATTTGTAATAGCAAGAACATGAAAACAATCTAGATGTCCCTCAATTGAAAAATAGATTAACAAACTGTGGTACATTGACACAATGGAGTACTACTCAGCTGTAAGAAAAAGTGATATCCTAAAATTTGCAGGCAATTGGATGGATTTGGAGAATATTCTCCTGAACAAGGTATCACAAACCCAGAAAGATAAGCAGGGTATGTATTCACTCATTGCTGGACTTTAAAAAAAAAAAAGCACATCCAAGCTGTGAACCACAACCACTGTACACCTTGGGATATGAAGCACCTGGGAGGCCATTCCCTCCAGGGGAACACCTGTCCCAGTCTTGATGTTGGGGTGAGAAAAGCAGATCTGCCTGGAGCGGATGCTGAATTAATTCACCTTGGTTACTTGGGACCTTCTGCCCTTGCTGTGGAACATATAAGAAGATGGGGAGAAGAAAGAGGGAGAAATAAGTTTGAACAATGGGATACATGGATAAAAAAATGAGACTTTATTCAAAAAGATAATGAAGAAAGAAAGAAGAAAAATTGCTCAACATCTTTAGCCATTATAGAAATGCAAATTAAAGCAACTTTGAGATACCACCTTATACCTGTCAGAATGGGTAAGATCAAATCACAGAGAACAGCCTAAACTGGAGAGGATGTGGTACAAGAGGAATACTCCTCCACTGTTTGTGTAAGTGTAAACTGGTACAATCACTATGGAATGCAGTATGACAGTTTCTCAGAAAACTGGGAATCAATCTTCCCATGGACCCAGCAATACCACTATTAGTCATATACCCAAAGGACTCACATTTGTACTCCAAAGCCATTAGCTCAACTATATTCATAGCAGCATTTTTTGTAATGGTAAGAACCTGGAAACAATCTAGATGTGCCCTCAAATGATTAGTGAATAAGCAAAATGTGGTACATCTACACAATGGAGTTCTACTCAGCAGTAAAAAAAATGATATCCTAAAATTTGTAGGCAAATAAATAGATTTGGAGAATATCCTCCTGAGTGAGGTATCACAAGCTCAGAAAGATAAGCATTGGATGTATTTACTCATTAGTGGATTTTAGACAAACAGCAAAAGAAAAAAAAGAAAAGAAAATAACACCCAAGTTGCAAGATGCAACTCCTGAAAATCTTGGGATCAGAAGAAACTCAAGAGAAACTTCCAAGTACTTTCCCTAGGAAGAAAAAATCAAGAAGATCTCCCTTAGGTAACTGAGAGCATAAGGAGTTGCAACCAAGAAGAGGTGGGAACAAATCATGAGAGGAGGGAAGATTTAGTGAGAGGAGCAACAAGGAGGGCAAAAAAAGAGATGGAGATCTTTATAAAGGAAGCCAATATGGGGTTGGAATAAGACCAGTTGCTAGGGTAATCTATAGGAACTCACAGGATGTCCCTGCCTTGGTCTCCAACCAATAGTGAAAATGTTGCCTAGACAAGACACCTATAATCAAATGAATAGACACCCCAAGTGCTATCACAGAATTTATATCCAATAATAAATAGAGGATGAGGCAGAGACACATGGATGAACACTGGGCTGAGCTCTTTGTCCAGTTAAGAGCAAGGGAGAAGAGTCTAACTGAACAAGGGTACAGAGCTTATGAAGAAAACTCCCACAATGATGACTGGCTGGAGCTCTGGAGAGCTCACTGAATTAAGAACAGCCACTGGGGAACCTTCAAGAAATGGAACTAGGCACTCCAAGGATAGGCAGTTGTCCACTGACATGGGAAGTATGTGGATCCTCAAGGGGAGAGATCAGAGTGTGTTTCTGTGCATGGACTGGCACTTTGGAGCCCATTTTTCCCTGAGGAACACCTAACCCACACATGACATTATGATAAGGAAATCAGACCTGGCTGAGTTGATTCACCTTGGGACTTCTTGCCAAGGTGGGGAGGAAATGAGAGGATGGGGAGGAGAGAGGCTGTAGGCAGACAGGTAGGGATTGGGAGGAGGAAGAGAGGGAGATGTAGAAGGAAATCAGAATTTACCCAAGTAAACACTTGTGATGTCAAACAACTGAATCTCATCAGGGTGTGGCAAGCTGTGGGTAGACCCAGTGATGCAGAGGTGATTCACTCTCTTAGCCCCAGCATGCTCTGTGTAGAAGCTCTCTCACTATTCCCCTGCACATCTCTGTCCCCTTTTTATCCCAGCAGAACCTTCTTTGTACCATAAGTATTTCTGGAATAATAAGTATTACCAGATTATATTGAGAAGAGGTTGAGAATCATTCTATTATTTGAGGTGCCCAATGTGAGGCAGACCACACAAAGTCAAAACCAGGTGTTGTTGGCCTTTACAGGCTAGATGGCCAGCCTGGAATCTCCCACTAATGGCACAGGTCTCCTGGCAACACTTTTAACAAATTAAAACACCGAGTTGCAAGTGCGACCTATTTAAATCAAACTTATTCTCCTTTTGCCCCACTGTAAAGTGAGTTAGCCCCTGGGCACTGCTGCCAAAATGCCAACAATAAAAGCATAAAAGCCAATAAATAAACAAAAATCCACAAAACCAATAAAAACATAAAAACCAATAAGTAAACAAAATTCAAAAAGACCAAATTCCCATACACTGGCTGCCATCCGTCAAGATCTTCATCTCAGACTAGGCCAGTGGCAACCACAACTGCCATCTGCTATGCCACTTCCTTAAGACATGGCTGCTGCCACTGCTAAACGAGACTATGACACCTACTAACCCTAAGTCATCATTAAATATAAATAAAATATTTACTTTTATTCTATAAAATGTCTAACATTTCAACTATCTTGTTGTCATTTCCATAATACAATTTCTACCTCTGTTTATTTATGCTAGTCATAACATTTGTTATAATATAACACAAGTTGTTTTATATAACTCTGTTAAGTTATTTTGTACAATGATATATAATTAAGATACTGTTGTCACTTTATACGATATATATATCCTGGTTAATATTCATAAAATTGTCATACTTAGTCATATAAAAATTGTACACTCATTTATAAAATGCCTATTCTTACAATATAAATTTCACTCTCTCAGTTGACTAAAATTACAGATTATCACTACTCAGATTTGCCACATAACAGTCAAAATACTGAGGCTTTTCAAAAACATACTAAATGTATCAGATAAATAGGCATCTTCAACCACTTTATAGACCAAAAGAATATGGCATTCAAGATTTTGTTATCTAAAATTTGGCCATGAGAGATGCAACAACTCCTGACATCACTATTCCTTTCCTGAGGTAGTTTTGAGCATCACAGACATCTCACAAAGAGATTGTTTTCTTTGACAGATAATGGCCTGATGGGCAAAAGACTACACTTGCCCTGACTGCTGTCAATATACACACTGTCTGATCTAGATAAAAAAGATAAAAAATAGACTTCCAAAGCCTGTTTAGACAAGATAAGATAGTCTCTCCCAAAAATACCATGCTTCTTAAAAGACTTGTCAGACATCCTAGGCCAATAGCCAAAAAAGTAGATACTCCCACTATACTAAAAAAAAATAAAACTATAAATGATTGTCCAAATAGTTAACTATCATTGTCCTCTCCTAAATCTTAAAAGTTACCCTCTCATGCTTCCAACCTTCATACAATATATTTTCCCTCTCAAGTCTTAATTAAATAATTAATTAAAGTTACTATTACTTTATATCTCAACAAAACATTCAAATATTAAGACTTTATCAGTCAGGATAAACAGCCTTAAAACATTCCCTATACATTACCTCATATCAATATTCTAGACATTAAAATATACCTTATATTTATTGATTGTTAGTTATAGTGTGACATTGCTTATGTTAATGCCCTTCCCTTCCCCAGACACAACCTTATGTTAAGCTCTATAACATATAGATTTATACTTAATTTAAAACTTTCTTATTTAGACAAAAGGGGGAGATGTAGTGAGAAATCAGAATTTGCCCAAGTAAACACTTGTGCCATCAAGGAACTGAATCTCATCAGGGTGTGGCCAGCTGCGGGGAGACCCTAGGATATGGAGGTGAATCACTCTCTTGGCCCCTATGTGCTCCCAGAAGAAGCTCTCTCACCATTCCTCTGTGCATCTCGGTCCCCTTTTTGTCCACCAGAACCACCTTTATACTGTGTTTCTAAAATAATAAATATTACCAGATTATTTTTAAAAATACTTAAAAATCATTCCATTATAGGGAGAGGAAGGGGATACATTAAAAAGAACTGTTGGGAGCTGCCACACCTTAAAGATGGCGCTGGCTCCTGTTCCCTGCCTTCTTGATGGCGAATGCTTCTAGTAATAATTAACTCCATCCATGGGATGTGCTGAATTGACTAGCTTGCTTCCGTGTGCATGGCCCTATGGTGAAGGCCCACGTGGCATTAGCTGAGTGAAGGACTTGAGCTTAAAACTGGCTGCACAGGTTGGGAGCAGGAGAACTACTACTGCAAGGGGCTACTACTGCAAGAAGTATCTGTAACAATAAAGGACCTGGTCAATTACCACAGAAGAATCCTGGTGCTGTGTCTTTTCCTGCTGGACGGGACTGGGCGCAGCACAGCTGGTGGCCCAGACAGGGAGAGAGAAAAAACTCTCCCACAAAGGATTCAGAACTGTGGTAAGCAGGGGGGCTAGCCGGATAAGTCTCACTGGGCATAGACTGAGACCTGCGTGAAACAGGAACTCTGCCTGTAGATAAAGGCAGAGGATCGGGGAAATCACGGACGCGTGATTGAAACCTGATCGGAAATCTTGGGGCTGTCAGAACTAGGATCGGGAAAATAATTAAGGAACACAGGAGACTAAGGAACCCGGAAAATGGGGGTTAATCAATCACATCCGATCATGATAGCCTTAAAGGAATTACTAAAGACTTATTGGGTAAAAATGAAAGCACAGAATTTACAGGCATTCTTAGATACCATAGATCATTGTGCACCTTGGTTCTTAGTGAGTGGCTCTCTCACAGGAAGCCCCTGGGAGAAACTGGGCAAGGACCTTGCTCGTGCCCAGAAAGAGGGCAGCCTCCCTCCTGGAATTATGCCAATCTGGTCGATGATTAGGGAGTGCCTGGACAATCATGTAGGAGCAGCCGAATTAGAGCGGGGAGCTGAGGAATTAGAAAAATTAAAGAGGGAACGGTCAGACAGAGAATTTCAGAGTTAGAAGAAAGGAGCGTACGGAGGAGGCAATCTCTATCCAACATTGCCGTCTCTGGAGGACTTGTGTCTCACGTCATCTGATGATGAACGACACAGAAGCAATTGGGAGCGGGAGATGGAAATCAGGCCTGCCCGGCACATTAAGCTGAAAATGCAAAAAGAAAGAGTAAGAGAGACACCTAATGGACAGGGCACCTCTGCTAGTAATTCTAACCAAAGACCCATGCCAGGGCTCTGTCCTAGATGCAAGAAAGGGCGCCACTGGGCTAATGAGTGCAGGTCAGTGAAGGATGCGAATGGTCAATCATTACCTCAGTCACATCCTAGCCAGCCAAAAAACAGGAGATGGGGCCCCCGTTCCAAGGGCCCTCAAATATATGGGGCAATGGAGCAGAACAGCTGCTGGACACCTGCCAACAGGAGGCCATTGTTCGATCCACCACACGGCCAAGGCGAGCCACTACAGGTGCAGCAGGGCTGGACCTCTGCGCAACCACCAGACTTGTATTAACCCCTCAGATGGGAGTGCAGCTTATTGAGTCAGATTTTAAAGGACCCCTACCACCTGATACTGTAGGACTTTTGTTAGGCAGATCTTCCTCTACTTTGAAAGGCTTGAAAGTGCATCCAGGTATAGTGGACTCAGACTACACAGGAGTTGTTAAAATTATGGTAGAATCCCCAAAAGGAATTTTTCCAATATCACCAGGAGACAGAATAGCACAGCTTTTAGTATTGCCCAGTCTACATGGCAAGTTTCAGGCTAGCAATGAAAAAAGAGGAGAGCAAGGGTTTGGCTCTACAGGAATTGATATTGCCTGCTTGAGCCTGGACCTCGATGACAGACCCATAATGACCTTGACAGTGGATGGAAAAAGGATTACTGGGCTGCTAGACATAGGTGCTGACAAAAGCATTATTGCAAAAAAGGATTGGCCATCAGGGTGGCCAATTCAAATCTCCAGTAAGACTTTGCAAGGGTTAGGGTATGCACAAGCTCCTGCTGTAAGTGCTAGAGAGCTACAATGGGTTAGTGAAGAAGGCAAGAGAGGAAAAATACAACCTTACACCTTAGAGCTTCCTATTACCCTGTGGGGAAGAGACATTTTAAAAGATCTAAAATTCAAACTTACAAATGATACTTGCCTGAGGCTCAGACAATAATGAGAAACATGGGATATGTCCCTGGAAAAGGAATAGGCAAATGCCTTCAAGGCATCACAGATCCCGTAGAAGCCCACCCTAAGCATGACTGTAATGGGCTGAGTTTTTCCTAGGGGCCACTGGGGATAGTATTCCCATAACTTGGAAGACTGAGGAGCCAGTATGGGTTCCTCAGTGGCTGTTAACTCAAGAAAAATTGCAAGCAGCCTCAGAACTAGTTGCAGAGCAGTTGGCACAAGGACATATTAAACAATCCACTTCACCTAGGAATACACCCATCTTTGTTATAAAAAAGAAATCAGGTAAATGGAGATTGCTGCATGATTTAAGAGCCATCAATGCCCAAATGCAACTCATGGGACCAGTCCAACGTGGACTGCCACTCCTTACCACCTTGCCTTCACATTGGCCCATTATTGTTTTAGATATAAAAGATTGCTTTTTCTCCATACCACTTTGCCCTCAGGATATAGAGAGATTTGCCTTCACAGTACCATCCTGCAATCATGAGCAGCCTGATCAGCGGTTTGAATGGGTCGTGCTGCCTCAAGGGATGGCCAACAGCCTGACAATGTGTCAAATGTTTGTTGGGAAAGCATTAGAAAAGGTTAGGAAAGAATTTCCTTTAGTAAGATGTCTGCACTATATGGATGATGTGCTAATTACAGCCAGGACTGAACAACTAGTGCAGAAAGCTTATGTTAGGATTCAAAAAGCCTAGCAAGCTCATGGTCTATGCATTGCTCCAGAGAAAGTGCAACAGCATCAAATAGTGAATTATTTAGGTGCAAAAATTACTCCAACAGTTGTTAAGCCACAAAAAATAGAAATTAGGAAGGATGGCTTAAAGACTCTTAATGATTTTCAAAGACTGCTAGGAGATATTAATTGGATACGAGGTTATTTGAAATTGCCAAAT